>PVIH01010612.1:0-74143 GCA_004025045.1 Sigmodon hispidus
CATCCCAGTCCTCATCATGCATCCCAGTCCTCACCATGCATCCCAGTCCTCACCATGCATCCCAGTCCTCACCATGCATCCCAGTCCTCACCAGACATCCCAGTCCTCACCAGACATCCCAGTCCTCACCATGCATCCCAGTCCTCACCATGCATCCCAATTCTCACCTCCTAGTCCTATTATATCTGCCCCTTACTCCTTCAGTGTTCCCTCAAATTAATTAAAAACAAACAAAAAACCCAATTCCTGGCCCCCCTTTTGCACTTCCATCTTTCTAACACCTCTTCATTCGTGCAGGTGGTATACCCATTTTCTCTAATCAGCCACACACACAAAATGGTCTGGTTCAAGGCTTCTGGTTTCTCGTCAATGGGTCCTCATGGAAATTCTTTTCAGATATCCTGTTTTTGCCCTAAGATATGAAGATCCTGTTGTTATTGTTCCAGAGGACTGGTCCCTTCACACACTTCAGCAGGTCACAGATGGCATAGATGTTAGGGTGGGCTAACCCAAGGATGTGAGTCTGGGTGATAGCTGAGCTGCTGGGCCATTGGAACCGCTTCCTTAGGTGAGAGGCAGAGCCAGGGGTAGACCCATACCATCGGGGTCAGCTTCCATGTGATGAGGGGTTAGGGTTAGGGTGGGGCCATCTCTTCCAAGTGCTGGGGTCGGTCAGCTCTACCATTTGGAGTTGGCATCAGCTATTCAACTTCGTTGTCCAGCGAGGGACAAGCCTACCCATCCTTGGGCCAGCTAGGGACAGGGCTGACTCAACACGGCCCTCAGATTTCAATACACATGATAATGCAAGCCATAGTCATTAGCCCAGACCCTGGCTGCTGTTGGCCCACTGTCCCAGACATGGCTACAGGTGGTGGTCCACACCCAGGGCCTTGGTGGCAACATGGATCATGAATGTCAACAAATACGCTGGCTTTCATAGACCCAGATATGGCCATAGGCATCAACCCAGACACAGACATTATCCTATTCCCTGGTGGTAACCATCAGCCCGTTCCTCATAGCCCTCACTTCAGTAGAATTTTTTAACTGTTCAGCACAACACTACTCACAATACCAAAGGAAGAAACAACCTGCCATCTACTGACTGATGAATGCATACCATGGTAAATGATGCAATATGCTAATAGTTACATGTAGTATGTTGCAATATACTGACAAATACAATGATGTGTCTAAGTTCATGCTTATAAATATTTATATTATTTTAATGTTATTGTCTATACTATTAAGCACTGGTCAATAGTACTTTTTATTCTGCATAATTAATTTTTAATACTAAGGATTATTTTTAGATTGTACGTTTTTTTCAAGTAGAGCATGACAATTTAATGTTTGAGTGTAATGTGGAATTGTCAGCTCCATTTTGCTCTGCATAATGGAGACCAGTGACCCAGACCATGTGTGCCTGTGTGGGAAACTGTAGTGTGCCTCTGTAGTGTGCCCACATATTTGATTGGGTCATCACAATTCTGGACCACTGTGAACTTCGCTTCAGAACGAGGAGCCAAGTTTATCACCTGTCCTTTGCTTGTTTTGTTTTTTAAAACATGTATTTTCATTTATTTTTTGAAAATTTTATACGGTCATACAATGTATTTTTATCATAACCTCCCTCTATATATGCCCTCTGAATCCTACCCCTCCCCCAGCACATATTCCTACCAACTTCACGGTCTTTTTTCCCCCTTTTCTCCCCAAAGATATTTTAATGGTCATATAATTTCCTGACAGGATTGAACTGTAATTTATATGATAGTTTCCTATTATTTAACTGGTGAGAATATGTACTATCCGACCTCCTGTGTTGTGGGAATTCCACCTCATCGGAACTGTGACAGCTCCTGTCTTAGACAGAGAAGAGCCTAAACCTCTGTTCTCCAGTGTCCTTGCAGCTGGAGGAGAGATATATTTCCTGTATGTACAAGACACCTACTCCAGAATGTGTCTGGGTCAGCCAAGTCATCCATCATTGTGGCCAGAGAGGAGAGCAGCATCGCTGATACCCAGGCCAAACAGACTCCGGGGACCCAGTGTGGCCATAGCCCTCTGTCATACTCCCTCATTTCCAAACTGGGCTCCTTTGTCTTTCTGGAAATCCCACAAGTTGTCCTTTTTATTATTTTAATTAATTTGTTTGTATTTATTTGTGTGTCACATATAGCCTAGGCTGGGCCTTGAATTCCTGATCCTTCTGACTCTGTCTCTCTCACAAATGCTAAGATCATGGATAGTGCCAGCTCTCTGGGTTCAATATGAATACATTCCTCTTTGGATTGTGTTAGCTGTAGTTACATTTGTTAAGAACTAAAAACCTAGGCTGAAGAGATGGCTCAGCGGTTAAGAGCACTGGCTATTCTTCCAAAGGACCCAGGTTCAATTCCTACTGCCCACATGGCAACTCACAACTGTCTGTAACTCCAGTTCCAGGAGACCTGACACCCTCACACCAATGCATAGAAAATAAAGCTATATAAATTAAAAAGCCTAATAGAACTGTTGACAGCTTTGGAAGGTTGTATATTAATGAGTTTTCTTTTCCTTGACTCCATTCTCAGACAGGCATCGACTGAAAATTGGAACAATGGCATCACCTGACCAACTGAACAAAATAACATAGTGTGTAGTGTACTGTGCTGTGTGACAAATGTTACAAAGGAATATTGGAATGCTTCATTTTGCATGTGAAGATGTTCCCTAAAATTACTAAAATATGATTTCTAGTTTCTTTGTTGTTCATTATTGTGTGTGTGCTCGTGTAGAGGTCAGAGGACAACCTTGAGGAAGTGCATCTCTCTTTCCTCCATTCTGCAGGTTCTGGAGATCAAACACCTTTACCTGCTAAGTCCTCTGTGCAGGTAAACCCCAAACTGCATTTCTGGAGGTTCTCTCACAGAGGCCTTTATTCTGTTCCCTCCTAGCACTCAGCACAGTTAGAGAGCAGAGAATATGTTGCAATGTTGCCTAAAATTTAAACTGCCCAAGTTGGAGGGATAGAGAAATGCAAATACTGATTGAGCATGGATTCCTTCAGCTAACATGTACTCAGTACGTGCTGTGTATCTAGTGTAGCTCAGAGGCTAAATTCAGTGGGGGCTAATGCAAGGCAGGCAGTAATCCCAGAAGGCCTGAGTGAAACTATTTTAAGAATTATTTATTGGCAATTGATTATATGAAGGATTAATATTTATTAAAGAGTTATATAAACACTCACTGATATAAAATTGAACTTTAAGGCAATTTTTGGAGAGTTGACTGTCCCATATAGTGAGGGTGCCAATCCTCTCCCCGAGAATGCAGGAACAAACAGGAGGAAATGGCAGCCTGCCGCCACCAGATCCTCAATGAGGATTGACCATGCCCCATCTAGAGTCCTGACACCCCAAGGCTATGCCTCTAGGTCTCTTCTAATAATGCCTGAATCCCACCACATCTCCCTCTTTTGTCTAACTAAGAAAGTTTTAAACCTAAGTATAAGACTATATAACAGAAATAATTATAAAATAATGTCTAGGAGAGGAAAAGGCAAATAACAAAGTAAATAAGGTCAAACTATAACAAACAACAAGCATAAGGCATATCTTAAATGTCTAGAATACTGGTAAGCAGCAATATATAGAGATTATTTTAAAGTTGTTTATCTTGAATAATATGAATCTAATGTCTGAATGTTCTTAGCTAAGAGATGAGATGGTAGTAATCTTAACTATCTAGTCTTTAACCTTATTAAAGAGCTGAGAAGAAAAATATATTACTTGAATAAGCTGGAAGCACAAGATTTAGGAGAGTGACAGTGACAGTCAGCTGCCTGGACAGCCATTTACAGCTTTTTTTGTAAAGTCAGAGCAATTATTTTGGAGGCTATAGGCCTAGGATATTTGACAGGTCATTTTAGAAGCAGAGTATTTTGAGAAATTGTCTTATCTTCTCTTGGCAGGTTTTAGCAGTCTTTATTTTTTATCATGTTTGTCTGGATTGGACAGTGTGTTTATTGTCAGCAGTCCAGGCAAAAACAGTTTTTTGCCCTATTGCCATTATCTGCCAAGGAAGACAAACTCTTTGTGGAGTGTCTTTGATGCCTAACACCATCTCGGGAAAGAAATAGTAATGTCAGGAGTTACTGTGTCTCTCATGGCTGAATTTTGAATAACAAAACATTAAATGCCATATTTTTTAGGTCTATGAAGTGGTTGAAGACTCTTGTCTATCTGATATATTTTATTATATAGCTGAGAAACTTAAGCAATTTAACTATTATATAGCAAACCTAAGTAACTGTGATTTGCAACTCTATTTATCTTGAAGACTGAGGCTTACATTGTAAAAATAGACAACCTACAAATGGATGTATGATTGTTAAACAATGATTTTAAGTATGACAGTCATATAAACATTAAACAAAGTTAAATGTACAGTGTAAAATCACAACAGTATCTTAAATATATATCATTATACAAAATATCTAAATAGAGGTATATAAAACATCTTAAACTGAAATAGAATATATATGCACATATATTATGACTAGTATATTTAAACAGAGGTAGAAGTTGCATAGTGGAAATGACAACAATATATTTACAATGTATTATTGTGCAAAACATTTTAAACAGAGGTAGAAGCACATGCAAAATATGGCAATTATAGATTTAATTTTGTATCAATATATAAATTATTTTAGACATAAATGATTTTAGATTTAAATTTGTATTATATATATTATTTTAAGCAGACATATAAAATAATTTTATATTTGTATCAATATATAAGTATCTATATTAGTGTAAATGGTTTATGGCTCATATTTGGCTAATAATTGTTTGTAAGTAGGTATAATATACACATATATATATTAAAAGACATGCTGATATTAGTTGTGTCTTTGCTGACAGACTCTTACTTGACCATGAAAAAGCCGCGGGGGAAGGGGGGCTTTTAAAAGTGCTCAGACATAGGCCATTGAGAAATGATAGGCCACTGTAGAAAGCAGAAAACAGCACATCAAACTTGATTTGTTGGATAGAAAATAACTCTTTTTAAAAGTAGTTGAAGTTTAGATTTTAATCTATCTTGGAACAGATAGGCTCTAAAACTAAAGTTGTTTGGGATCATGTGAGTGGCCGTTGGTCTCTGGTGTGGGCAGAGTCTAGGCCCAGCCCCCCTCACATTGGACACCTCACATTGGACACCAGATATTGTAAGAATTATTTGTTGGCAATTTATTATCTGAAGAATTAATATTTATTAAGGGATTATATAAACATTTACTGATATAAAATTGAAATTTAAGGGGGCTGGAGAGATGGCTCAGCGGTTAAGAGCACCATCTACTCTTCCAGAGGACCCGGGTTCAATTCCCAGCACCCACATGGCAGCTCACAGCTGTCTGTAGTTTCAGTTCCAGGCAAACACCAAGGCAAATAATTAAATAAATAAATAAATAAATAAATAAATAGAAGTGTTTTTAAAAAAATTGAAATTTAAGGCAATTTTTGGAGAGTTGACCATCCTGCATAGAGACAGTGTCTGTCTTCTCCCTGAGAATGCAGGGACAAACAGAAAGGAAAGGAAGCCTGCCACCAGGTCCTCAATGAGGGCTGGCCATGTCCCATTCAGTGTCCTGAGACCCCAAGGCTATGCCTCTAGGTCCCCCTCAATAATGCCCGAATCCCACCACATGAGACAGTGGCAATGGAAGTACAGGCTGACTGGGACATAGAAGGCTTCTTTGTGGAAATGGGTGTCATTGTAGAATGGGACCAATGAAGAAGAGTGGTTGAGCAATGGGGCAGGGTTACTGGACTTCTCAGACAGAGGAAATGGCTTTGGTCCAATGCCAAGAACCTTTCAAGGAATTAAATGGCCAGCGTGCTATCCATAAATAAGGCAATAAATATCACCAAGACTGTGTCAGTGATTTCATCTCTTACAGGGAATTAAGATTTAAGATTCTTTCTCTCTTACAACAGTAACACAGAGCCACTGAGTGTTCTTGGGTTGGGTGAGGCCTGGCAGAATCAAATTCATTCTACCCACCATATGTAGAAAAAGGTGCTACAGTTCAAAGTGAATGTAGGACTCTAGACAGGTATTGGTGTTAGCTGTGGGTAGTAGAAAAGAAGGAGTTAGGTAATTTAGAGTGTGTACAAGGCTTCAGTCAGCATGTGCTGGTGATATGTTAGATGTGGGTATTATAGTAGAAAAGGGGAAGCAGGTACAAAAGATGAGTCCTTCATTTTGGCTTGCCAATCTGGATGGCTATTGCTGTCACGGAGGTAGGGAGACATCATAGTTCAGCTTAGGGCCCTGTGATTGTATGACTTATAAACTTATAAATAGGTTAGCCTGGAAAATGTTGTGTGAGTACGTTTGAGATACACAAACAATGATGTTAAATAGTTTTTGTATTATTAGAACTTAGAAGAACTCTAAGATACTCACAGATATGTGTAAGTAACTCTAAGATGTAAGTGAGATCACCTGCTAAGAGGTGAGCCAGTGACAAGAAGAGAACCCAATAAATAAATAAATAAATAAATAAATAAATAAATAAATCTATCAGATAAGGGTATGCTCAGTGGTTTAATGGCTGCTAAGCAGGAATGAAGCTCTGAGTTCAATACCCAGCACTGAAAAACTGTCTAACCATTAGCATCGGTGACCATTAGTAGATGAACAAGAAAATGTGGTACATAAACACAAAATAATTTTATGCCACTCTAAAGAAAAGTGAAATCATGATATTCGTATGAGAATGCATAGAAATGAAAGTTACTATGTTTCCAAATTAAGACAGACACAGAAAGGAAAAGAGCCCCCTATCCCCAGAACCTAGATTTAAAGTTATATGTTTGTGTTATTTATTTACACATGAGGCTGTAGGTTCATAAAACTTGAAAGCATAAGAAGATAGGGAGAATATTAAGGGAAAGAAGTATAGTAATAAGCAGAGAAGAGACTGTGATGGGAAGAAATAGCCCAGATAGGACAGGTGCATGAAAAAAGAGAAGAAAGCATACTGAAATCTATTTAAAAAAAAAAAAAAAACACAACAACAAAAAACACCACAAAGCCCATTTGTTTGCACCCTGGAGAGGTTCATATTCACTGCCAACTTGACAGGACCTAAATCACCTAGGAGACAAACCTCCAAACATACCTGTGAGGGACTGTCTAGCCTCTGAGTGTCTGTGAGGGATTGTATTGACTAGGTTAATTGAGATGAGAAGATATATTCTAAAGGTAGGTGTCACCTTTCCTAACTTCTGAGATACTGAGCTGAGAAAAAGGTAAATATTTCTTTCTGCTTCCTGATTGTGGCTTTGAGGTGACCAGCTGCTTCAAACTCCTACTGTCTTGATTTCCCTACCATGATGGACTGTATTCTTAAAGTAGGAGCCCACACAACCCCCTTTTTACATTAAGTTGTTTTCTCCCACCAAGGTATTACATCACAGGAGCAAGAAAAGAAACTAAGCCCCTAACACGAAGGAGGAGGAGGAGGAGGAGGAGGAAGAGGAGGAGAAGGAGGAAGAAAAGAGAGCCAAAGGGCTCATCAGTTAAACTTGCATACTGCTCTTGCAGAGGGGCCAGGGTTTAGCAGCTCAAAGAGATCTGATGTCCTCTTCAAGACTCTGTAGAAACCTTCACTCACACATTCACACAATATACACATGTTGCATGATATTTTAATTGTGTTCTCACAAATAAAGCTTTCTTGGAGTCAGTAGGTAAAGCTAGCCACTAGCTGACCATAGAGATTTGGAGAATTTAACAGAGAAGAAACAGAAAGTGGTAAGGCAGGGCTGAGAGAAGGTCTCTACCCTTTTAGATAGAGAAATAATAGAGGTAAGTATCTGGTGGCTGCTTCCGGTTCTCTTATTTTTCAAGTTCTTACTGCAATATTTGACTCCTGATTTTTTTGTTGATAAAGATTAATTAAATTAATAGTTTACCTGGCACCCAATATGGGCACAGACTCATGAAATAGCCACTTGCTCTTGCCCATCAGAGCTGCACTCAGGAGCTGTACCGATTGGAGTGACCAAACCCCTGGCTTTTTCTTTTTTTTCCCCCAAGCCCTTGAAATGAGTCTGGGATTTTCCTGTGGCAGTCTCTCTACAACAATCTCTACAAGCCCTAAAGTCCACAGGTATCTGTGCTTCAAATTCTGCCAGTGCTAGCTCCTCACCACAGGTCATCCCTGCCCTCAGGCAGCTCTGTGTTTGCATTTCCTGCTGGTGACATGTGATGCTTTCATACATTCCCCATATGTGCTGCTTTTATACATTCTGCCATGTCTGCCTTTCAGCTGGGTGGCTCTTTGGCTCCTTTCCGCCTGTCAGTTGTGGGATTTCCCTGGACCCTCCTCAGGCTTCTAACACATAATAAGTAGTAGCTGTCCTCAACCAGGGTGTACACCACTTGTGTTCTCCACCCAGATGTGCTACACAGCAACAGCCAGCCTTATAGTTCACTGTCATCATCAGGAAACTTAGAGAGACAACTTGGAATTCTTAAAGTAGAGAATTAATTGAGAGAGAGAGCAAGTGAGAAAGAGCTTCCTCTCACATTAAAAAATGGGAAACACTATTATAATGGAATGAATTAGGTCTCTGTATAATTCCACATGGATAGTTTAAAAAAAAATAGAACAATTAAATGAGGAGATAACTAATTTGGTTGGGATGTATGTAATGTCAATTATAAACATTATTGGTTTGGTAATTCTTGTTTTAATCTCTAAAAAAAAAAAGTTGGTTGATATGAGTGCCAAGATACAGGACTTAAAAAAGTTACTAAAGAAAATATTGCAATTTTGACTGATAAGTTATAAGCCTTAGAAAAACTTATTAAAACATATAATAGAGATATTCAGACAAAGACAGAGGAATTTAAAGGAGAACCAACCTCAGCATTACATTATAAAATTAGAAAGAAACAGCCCAAATTTATAAAAAATGACTTTAATTTATCCAGCATCATCAGGAAAAAGTGACAAATGGCAGATATCCCCAAAGCTATGTAAGAACTGACTTGATTCATGTGGAAATATTAGAGTTGAGGAGATTCAAGGAAGTAATAGTCTCATATGATATGAATTCACCTTTTCTGAGGCAGATGTTAAATTCATAGTCATATAGTAATAGAATTATCCCACAAGATTAAAGAGAATTGGTTACAGCAGTATTGGAAACTGATACTCAATTACAGTGGAGAACCTGGTAGAAAGATGAGACTAAGAGTGTTGAATAATGATGCTGGGCTACAGGTGTGGAAATTTCCAAAGACCAACTCTATGGAGTTATTCATTATGCTGGTGTACAAGATAGTCTATATATGATAACCACACTTCAGCCTTGAATGCTTGGAAAAGAGTTGAAGAAGTCAACAAGAAAACTAAGTCATTTACTTAAGTTATTTAGGGCCTCAAAGAAAACTTGATTTTTTTTTTTTTTACAAAGATTGACTTTAGCTGTAAATAGAATGACACCAAGTCCAGAAGCTAGACAAATAAAAATTGAATCTTTGCTTTTGAAAATGCTAACTCACAATGCAAAAGGGTAATTAGGCCTTTAAGGGTAAGATCAGCACCCATACAGGAATAGATCTGAGATAAAGTCTGTATTGACTCTCATAACCATGAAGGTGCTTGTATAAGAGAGA
This sequence comes from Sigmodon hispidus, assembly GCA_004025045.1. NCBI lineage: Eukaryota > Metazoa > Chordata > Mammalia > Rodentia > Cricetidae > Sigmodon > Sigmodon hispidus. The sequence goes on from PVIH01010612.1 coordinate 9,688, forward strand.
TGATTTACAAAGGCTTGAAGTAAAATCAAAATGTCAGATTTTTAATTGCAGTAAACAAGGTCACCTAAAAAGGGATTATAGGCAGAGCATTCCTAGAAACAATTTTTGTTTTTGTTTTTTCTAGGAATAATCCAAACAGAAAGCCCCTGTCTTCTGATTTATGACAAAGGTGAGGCAAAGACTGAAGACTGAACCAACAAATGTAGATCAACAAGGAACAGATAAGGTAACCCTTTGCTATCAGGAAATGTCTTAGGGAGCCTCTCACAAGCCCCATTTCAAATCTTGTTCAATTGTTCCCTGTCACCCTGGGGGAAATTTCTCCCCAGAACAATGAAAGGATCTAATGCCTATTGAAAAAAGAAGCATACTGCTCTGGATGATAGAACAGCTTGAGAATATAAAACAAAAATTTCAGGAGAAACCATAAAGCAAATGATATAAAGTTTATATTTGAACAAGAGAGACTTCTTGATTAGAAAGAGGCAATAGTGTATCAAACAGTCTTACCCTTCAATCTAAACCAACCTATAAGACTAATATATGCTTTTGATTTGATCAGATATAACTTGCCATAATGGAAACTCCTCAAAATCAGAATTGGGGCAATATTTTGTTTTTGCCTTTCCAAGAGAATAAAGGCATCCAGCTAAGGAATCTGAGGACCACTGGACAAATGAGATATTTGAAGAAAAAGGACAGATCATCCAGAGAATATGTCCCAAGAAAATGAGTAATTTGGCCTATTGCTATGTCATATTTACAACAGAATAAAATTTTGTAAATCTTCCCAAATGTTTGTTTTAGCTGTCCTTTACAGACATATAATACAAATGGCCCTTTTGTAGTCCCAATTCAGTGAAAAATTAAAGCTGACTTTGGAGTTGGAGCATGGCTCTCACTTTCTCTAAATTCAAGTAAGCTTGTTAAAAAGAAAATCTAATAGTTTTGTCTCATGTCAGAAGAACTACCTGACATGGGACAGAAAAAAAAACCCAAAATTAAGGGACTATTCTATTTCCACTAATCTTATAATTCTTTGATTTTATTTTGAGTCTTTAAAACTATTCTTTTAAAGTTTTAAAAGATGAATATTATCTCAAAATGTACAAGATTAATGTTTATTTTTAAACTTTTTGAAATGATATTAATGGTCATATAAAGTACTACTAATTCTAGAAAAATGCTTCATCTAGCTTTCTATACATGATTTTGAGAATGAATCTCTATCAGGTAACTGCAAATTAAGTTTTTGTACTCTGGATGTACATAAAAAATTATGGTCTTATAACCTTTTCAAGATCTGCTGCATATGACATTTAAAATGTTTAAGTTTTTTACAGCAATCCACAACCTAACAATGACCTTTGAAGTTTCCAAAAGAGGATGGGGCCCACAAAAATGACTCCACCAGGACTATGTAGTGCCAGTTAGCTGACAAACACCACCCAAAAATCAGCTTTGGACTGCAAACTGCACAGGACGTTTTCAAGATGACTAGCTGAGATGGGAGATGGATCAGCCTCGCAGACTACTCTAGCCAGGATGTGAGATAAGCCCTGCATTTTCCATTGCACAGAGATTAATCAACAAATGATACAGCTAGCTTTCCCTGGACTTCATAGTTACACTATTTTTTTCAGGGTCCTCTGAAGATGATATCACCCCCAGACAGCAGGAAGTAACTTTAAGAACATGACACCCATATTCCCAAGAAATGAGGTGGATGGGTTTGGTCAGTCCTTAGGTTACGAATATTTGTCATCATTTAGGAGAGTTAGTTGCAAACTGTTATTGTTAATGGTCAGAAAAAAACTGAACAAAGGAAACTATATTCAGGGATCTTGTTCTGAAAAAAGTGAGTGGAAATAGAAATGATAGGATAAAAAAGTAGATTATTAAATCTATTTTTAAACCAATAAAGCAACTACTAGTCTTAAATATTTTACATCGGTATATATTTTTATATATTGATACAAATTTGAGGTTATTTTTGTTATACTGTATATATACATATATTTCTACTCTTATGATATTTTATTTATTGATACAAATTTAAGACTATTTTTGTTAAAACACAGTGTACATCCACTTATATCCTTGTTCAATGTATTGTACCCATATAGCTCATTTAACAATGTAATATAAATTTCTAGTTCTTGAAAATAATTATTACAAGCTCATTAGAATAATGAAGAAATGCAGGTTAGTAGTTGTCACCTATTACAATAAAACTTTTAGTCATGTTAGGTATGTTTTCAAGGTCAAACAGACATATTTTTAGATAGGCAGGTGGTCTTTAAACACTTCAGAGATCTGCAGACTATGATACTTAAGATGTCCTCATAAAGTAAGATTTTTTTTTTATGTCAATGAATCATGTTTGTTCCTGGCAGCATCAGTCTACTTCAGAGAAGATGATGGGCATCAAAGAAACTCCATATGGACTTTACTTTTTTGTGGCAAAAGTTAGCCACTGGGCTGTCACAAGCTAGATAAGCTTTTACCAGTCCACCTTCAAAATTAAAGAACTGTATGGTTTCTAAAGGTCCAATATATGAGCAAGATGTTTCAAAAGAGAAAAGAGAGAAAGTAGAGAGAAGAATCGATAGCAAGGACATAATTGAACAAAACTTCCTGATATGAAAGGACATCACTTGAAAGTCAAAGGGCATCAATCAACACAGATGGCAACAGAACAGACTCCCAGCTTCATCTGAAGTTGCAGGGCCATCAGAAGCAAACTTAAGATCCCCAACTCAGCATCTTTCCTCAGCTCCTCACCTTCTCTGTGTCCTCTCTTTCATCCTCCATTTCAAACTCAGTGGCCTCTCCTCTGGCCTCCAGTTAACCTCAGTGGGCAAGAATTTTAGTTAATCCCTTGGATAGAGCCTTCATGTCTGTGCCCCTCTTTCCCTTTGTTGTCTGTTCTGAGTAAAACGAGAACCTATTAGATGTTCCTTCCATTCCATTTCCACATCTGTACAGCTACACATAAAGACAAGGAAACAGTCCTACCAACTGATGCAATTTTAAATTCATGAACATTAACTTCAGGTGAGCCATTCTGTTGCCTAATAATTAGATAGCATCAACTGCCCCCCCTCTATTTTACAGTGTTTTTATCCTCCAAATTCCATGATACAGCCTCAGCTTCCTATATTGCTAAGGAAACAGAAGTCACCAGAGAGAATTTCTACAAACTTAATGTGCTACTTCTTTACCCACGGAGCCCATCTTGTCCCATAACTTGGGCCACATCACCCTGCTCTGTAAGAATACTAGTCAGCCATCTCCATCTGTTTTATCATCAGTTTCTGTTACAGCTCCACACCCTTTTGTAGTTACTACTTCACTGTTGACTCTGCCCAGTCTTCAAACTCTCTGGTTCTATACTCACTTGAAAGGATGTTAAATTCTAACATGCTACCATGATCATCAATATCCACCTCCACGTAGCAGTGAAGGTTACCATTACTGACCATAGTCAGGTCATAGTAGGATCTGGTCTGACTTCAGATGGGCTTTCTACTGCAGAACAATCAGACATCACTCAGTCTGCTCTTGGTATACCATCTGGGTAGATCAGGTATGACTAAGCTACCTTGCCTGTGCTGTGCTTAAGCACATCACAGTCTCCTGGCATTGGTTCCACGTCACTGGTTGCATGTCCCCTTTATGTGAACTTTAGGTGTGAGCAGGCTTCATATCTCAAGGCCTTTGTGTCCCCTCTTTTCTGGCCCTTTCCACTTTCTGGTCACCTAAATTGGCATCCTGATATGCATAGCTACAGCTGACCACTCCCTGGTTGAGGCTCTAGCTTTGACTTCCATACCAGTATATCCAGCTGCCTCCATGAGCTCTTTTCTAAGACTCTAATTTAATACCTCTGAAATTAAGCTCTTTCCCGCTTTCCATATTAGAGCTTGTTCTTTATTGCAAAGGCCAGAGGACTCATAGAGCTGGGACATACACAGCACATCAGTTCTACCCTTCAGAAGTACAAATGTTAGTAATGTTCCTCATCCCTTCCATGACACAATCCGCAAGTAAGTCATCAATGCCTCTTATCACCATATTTTACCTCAACTTTTAAAATTGCTTCTTTAAGAAGCCTTCATGCCTCTACCCTTCCCATCCTTCTAAGTGACCATCAGAATTATAATGCTAACATGTAAGTCAGATCATGCCTCATTTCTGTTACCATTCAGTAACTTTCCATATCAATAAAAGGAAAATAAAATCCCAGCTATGCCCATCAAAGCCTATTGAGTTCCATCACCTCTCTGTCTCACCTATTTGATTGCTCCATTGAGGCTTTTCCATCACATACTCCCATATTATCAGGCTTGATCTAAGAAGCAAAAGTACTTACTAGTGGTGGTATGGAAAAGAAAATGCAATATTGGTGTTCAACTTTATGAAGTTGAGATCATTGTCATACAATCCAGGTTACAAATGGCTTTGCTTTTACACATGATGCTAACTGTAAAGTCAATAGGGTAGGAAGTTCCAAAGAGCAGACAGGTAGGAAGTGTAGGCTTTAAAATATAATGTGGAGCCTCTGATGAGGGGCTGGAATCAATGGCAGACCAGGGTCTATTTTTTTCAGAGTATATGGTGTTCTCACATCCTTCCTGAGTCTAGCCTCAGACTGTAGAAGCTGATGCCCTTCCTTGTGGAGCCAAATGTGGGTGTGGCTCGGCAGCCAGAGAAGCCAAAGGCTGTCCTCTCACAGGACTTGCCTGCCTCCTCAGCAGAGAGGACCTCACAGAGCTTTAGTAACTGCATTTATCACCAACCTCAGGAACCTTCCGCTACTTCAAGGAGGTTGGGACAGGAAAATTGTGAATTTGAAGCCAGAATGGGTAATATGTAGGTCATAGGGACATGGAGGGTGTGTGGAATTCTTTAGGGAAAATGATATTTAAACTCAAATTATGTAACCATTTCAGACTTTGTAAACCACCCCGTTCATAGAATTAATAAGTAGCAGGTGTCTGAGAGTGTCAGTTAGTGCTGAGAGCTGGGCCTTTATGAATGAGGCAGAGTCCTTTGAAGGGGGCCCAAAGAACTGCTTCCTTGCCCCTTTCTGCTATTGAGGGCACAACAAGAATACAGCTTAGGATGAAATGGTAGATTGTCACCCGACATCCTATTTCCCTGGGTATGGGAATTCAAAGCATCCATAACTGTGAGAAATGAATTTCTGTTATATGTAAAGCCGCCTTACCTGTGATTTTCTGTCAGCACATTCCAAGAAGACAAAGGTGATTTAAAGACTAACAAACAAGCAGACTCCTGACTCAACACGCTGTTGCCTTAAAGAAGCTGAGGACATAAGAGAGTCTCAAAATGTGGTCCTCCATATGCTTTGCTTGGGAAGGTATTGAAGAATGTGCTCTTCCTAACAGAAGGGAAAACAAATAAGGAAAAGACTCCCAGCAGAAAAAAAATACATCAGTAAAACTGCTGTTCAAAGGAGGTACCTAAGCTAAGAGAGTATTTGTAAAGAGAAGAGAAAGAGTGTAGTTGCCTTCCCAAAACAGCACATTTATTCCTAAAATTACTTTTATTCATTTACTTATTCATTCATGAATTCTTTCTTTCTTTCCTTCCTTCTTTCTTTTGTGTGTGTGTGTGTGTTTGTCTGAGTCTATGTGTGTGTCTGTGAGTCTGTGTGTGTGTGTATGTGTGTGTGCCTGTGAGTCTGTGTGTATCATGTGCATGTGCTAGGGCACACAAGTGGAAGTCACAGGACCATTTCTGTGAGCTAATCTCTCCTCCCACCATGTGGGTCCCAACAAATAAACTCAAATCAGCAGGTTTGTGTTTTTACCCCTGAGCCATATCACTAACTTCATCCATCAGATTCTTAACGTAACTTGATTAAGTTAAGAGAAGAGACTTCACTAAGATTTCTGAGTTACCTAGAAATCAGGAAAACCATCTAAGGAGTTTTGTTTTTTGTTTGTTTGTTTGTTGCTTGTTTTTAATACCAAAGAAAATAAAAAACATTTCAAAGAAGGAAAACATTACCACTTTATACTGTGTAATCTAGATATACTGAAGTTTACAATGATATAAAATGTTAAGGGAGACTCTGGCCTGAGTTTACAGTATCACTGCACTGGAACGTGATGGAGGAGAAGATGTGTACCTGTATCTGTGAGGTGCACACCTTCATATGGTGATGTATGGATCAAGAATGCAAAAGAGCTGGGCAGTGGTGGCTCACACTTTTAATCTCAGCACTTGAGAGGCAGAGGCAGGCAGATCTCTGTGAGTTCAAGGCCAGTCTGGTCTACAGAGAGAGCTCCAGGACAGTCAGGGGTACACACAGAGAAACTCTCTCTTGAAAAACCAAAAACTAAGGCAAAAGAACTAAAATTTCTTTTATTTTCATCTATATCTGTCAATAGATAATAATGAATATGTTAGTCTCATAACAGTTTAAATAATTCAATATATCTATATAAAATTATAAACCTATTCAAATTTTAAATGTTTAATCTTTAATATTTGTTTATGTGTGTGGGTGTGAGTGTGCACATGTATGTGAGTGCCCATGGAAGCCAGAAGAGGGCACAGGAGTTGGAGTCATAGGTGATTGTGAACCACCTAACTTGGGTGCTGATAATCAGACTTAGGGCCCCTATAAGAGCAGTAAGTGTTCTCAGTTGCTGCAGCATCTCTTCAGCCTGTGTGTGGCTTTTAATGGATAACTATCAATAGAAAATTATGGTTATTAATCGAAGTGAGCATAGTGGTTAATCTTCATGGTCCATTTGCAGGACTCAGTATCACCCAAGAGACACACTTGTGGATGTGTCTCTGAGGATCTTTCCAGAAAGGTTGATCTGAAAATGGAAGACCTGTGTGGATGAGTGAAAGCATTTGCAATCCGGGTTGAGAGAAAAGAGGAAAAGAAAAAAGCAAGCTAAGCCAGTGTTCGTTTGCCTTTTCTTCAATGGCAGGGACCACTTCTGGTCCCTCTCTCACTGTATTCCTCAAGGCAGAATCTGTAAATCAAACCTCAAGTTCACCAAACGGCTGGTCTCCTAGCCACCTTGCTTTGGAGCTCCTGTTCCCACCTTCAGAAGCTGGAATCACAGGTTGGCCGCCACGCCACCCGCCCACCCGGAGTTTACTTGGGTTCTGTGAAATCCACACTCTAGTCTCCATGCTTACCAAGTGCTGTAACCACTGTGCATCTTTCTTCCCAGTCTCCAATGCTGAAATTTAAAGAAATATGTTACTCTTCTGATTAGAGAATCATAAATATTTTTAGATGAATTTCTAAACTGTGTAATTATTCAAAATTGTTGCTGATGATAATACATCTTATTTGCTAAACAAAAACACTTGTTTTCGGTACTAGGAATAATTTTTTATATAAATATAATTTTGAAATGATGTACTTGATATTAAATTTAGATTCTTACAGCTTTCTGGTCTGGAAAGAGAGATATGTGTTTTCTACTCTAAGATATGTGCATGAGATTATTTAAATGAGGCTCTATGACATGGTAGAAAGAAAACAAGAAGACAAGCCAAGTGTGTTAGTACATTATGTCCAAAGCTTGAATCAAACATTAAAGCAAATGATATATTTTATGGAAGACATAACACTTAAATTTCCTGAGTTCTCCTCTGTGTCCTATGTTTAAACATGGAATTTAAATGAAAGATATATTTAATCAAATAGGTAAATGTTTATTTTGGGCACTCCATAGCCTTCACACACTTAGATCTCATGGGTCATGTAAATTTTACAAAATATTTTTGTTTTCAAATCATTTGCAATCTGACTGAGGAAAACATAGCAATAAATGAAACTTATTTTTTCCTACTTTACAGTCCTCGGGGAATCTTTTTTTTTTATACAAATGATAAATTTTATTTATACAGTAAATAAGTATCAACAGTCAACACAAAATCCAAAACCAACCACCAGCCCTGGGACTGAGAAACAGCTGGATGACTTCCCTAGGGTGTTCATCAGGAAGGGCATGGTGGCACGTGTGCAACACACATGGCAGTGGCCAGTGGCTTCATGATCAGTGCATCGGGTAGGGTAGCAGGGACATGTGCTGGATGACCTGTGGGAGGAGGGAAGCCAGTGGTATTGGGGTGGGACCTCAGTCAGGAGGGCTCTCATCTTCCGCAGCACCATCACTGGCCACCCTCGGGGAATCTTATGCCTTGTTAGGTATATGCCCTGTCACAGCATGGAGACCTGGTATACATCTGTTGTGAATAGCCAGTCACCCCAGGTGAGCACCAAGAATAGACCAAAGTGCAATTTCACCAAAGTCCAAATTAGTGAGCTCAATGGGTTTCTTGAGTTGGGTACAGATCATGAATGAAGTCAGACTTACATGAGTAAGTGACCCCCAAACAGTTCCATCATTGCCAAGCCCCACCCCACCACAGATGACAGCCTCTTAGAAGCTGCATCACAGATCCCACCCTTCATCAACCTTTTACTCTACACTCCAGTAGCTCTCAAAACCACTTGCTGCAGGGGGAGGAAATAGTAGCTGGAATCCCACGTGAGGGTCTCCTAACATCAATATGAGGGTCAATAACTTCATCACCATTATCATTGCCATAGACCTCATGCCACCATATTGTTGTGCTCCAGTTGCCATAGCTGCAAGAAAATCTAAGATGGTGTCTTGTTATGCTTATAGGATAGGAATCCATACAACAGCATTTTTGTCCCTCAGAGATATGTGGTTCACTAATGCAATGTAGACAAGAGATTTAAGTCTTAAAGACCCTAAGTCTTCCGCTTTCTCTTGTGTCTTAGAATTTATTTGGATGACGAGATCTCCTAATACCAACTTTGAAGCCATAAAGCAACCTTGAAGTTCAGAAGCCACTCTTGTTGGCTAGCAAAACAGAAAGGCAAAGGGACCACAAGTTCTTAGTATCAGTCAAGAATATGCTATATTCTGACAGATAAATTTTTGTCTTGTTTCTGTCTCTTCCTGGACTTATTGGGTGTTTGTTCAATCCTACTCCTTATTAGCATGGGAAATATGATAAATGAATGGAAAGGTTAAAAAATGAAAGTTAGGGGCTGGAGAGATGGCTCAGCGGTTAGGAGCACCGTCTGCTCTTCCAAAGGACCCGGGTTCAATTCCCAGCACCCACGTGGCAGCTAACAACTGTCTATAGTTCCAGTTCCAGGCAAACACCGAAGCAAATAAATAAATAAATAAAGTTAAAAAAAAAATGAAAGTTAACTGATACTGAAGAGGTGGCTCAGCAGTTCAGAGTTCTTGCTGCCCTCAAAGAAGACCAGAGTTTTGTTCCTGTGGTTCCCACTGGACAGCTCACAACTATCTGCAACTCCTGCTACAGGAGATCCTCTTCTGGCTTCTGAAGACACCTGCATGGGTACACACATACCCACCCACACACATACACAGAGAGAGAGAGAGAGACACAGAGAGAGAGACAGACAGACAGACAGACAGAGACAGAGACAGAGAGCGCGTGCACTGAATAAAATAAATATTTAAAATAGAATTAACATTTTTGCATATGTGCAAACACATCTGCCCATGTGTATGGAGGACAGAGGTCAACTCTGGGTATCATTTCTCAGGTTCCACACATGAATTTTTTTTTTTTTTTGAGGCAAAGTTTCTCATTGCCCTGGAAGCTGCCTGCTGGGCTGGCTGGCCAGTGAGGCCTGGGAAAGCTGCCTGTCTCTGTATTTCCAGTGCTGGGGTTGCAAATGTATGCACTTATGCCTGCCTTTTAGAAAGTAGGTTCTAGGCATCAAACTTGGGTCCTCATCCTTGCAAGACAAGTATTTTACTGACTGAGCTATCTCTCCAGTCTATAATTAGCATTTAGTGGAAGAAATGTCACCCAGTAAGAGCAAAGAGTTCGCTGAATGCTCAAATGCTGAAGAAGTAGTGTGTAGAGCCCAGGGGCTGTGTATGGGCTCTGAAAACACATATAGAGATTTGATTTATGTAAAAAAATCCCACCTCTAATTAACAAAGGTAAAAAGTGAATGTTTAAATAAATGTCATTAAAACAACTGGCTAGCCAGTAGGGAAAAAATAAAATTGGATCTGTCTGACACATCATATACCAAGATAAACTACAAATAGAATCACAATTGTAAGTGTCAAAAATAAAATCTCAAAATGATAGAATGAAACACAGATTTCCTTATAAACTGCCAAGGAGAATAGCATGCACAAATGCGGATACAATTGGAGAATCACAATGAACATGATGAAACAGGCATTAAGACATTTGCATGCCAATAAAGAGGAAAAAAGACTATAAACAGAACTGAAATAATAAAGCAAATAAAAATTTGAGGAAATATTTTTAATATCCACATTTCCAAGAAGCTCCTCAACACAAGGCTCTTATAAATTCAACCAAAAAGAACAATAGTCCCATGGGGAAACAGGCTGACATCATCACCCAGTGGTCCACATGATAATCAGTAAATTTCTCTCATATATATGAAATTATGATCAGTCCCATTGAAAAAGAAACAATACATATTTAAAACATACTGAAAACCATGTTTCATCACCAACAAACTGCCAAAAGTTCAAATGTTGACATCCTGTCCTCATATCCATCGCTAGGGAAGATGCAGTCTGATAGAAACCTGCAGGAGAAATGGAGAGATATATTTTGCAAGTGGAGCTAGTTGGCTTTAACCTGTGATTCAACAGTTTCCCTCCTCTGAATATAATGTAAGGTTCTGCCTGTTGCTTTATGCTCAATTTGCTAACGTGTTTTCTGTGCTCACATTCAGCCCTGGGGCACCTCATGTTTCACCTGGCCTTATTTGAAAGATGGCAATACTAATGTTTGTCATTGTTGTTAAATTAAATTCTTACTTTTAATGTCATTTTACTGTATCTATACATGTATGAACTATCAGAGGCAGCCATAAAAGAGAATCAAAACACACAATATATTCCCACCATTATACATGTGTGCAGAGACACTCATACAATAATACCTAAAATAAAATTTTCAAAAAGACAATGTTGGAGCCAGAAGTCCTGTAACTTTCTATAGATGGAAGCCAACAAACCTTTTAAAAAGAATATTAACTTAAGAGATTTCAGGATATACTATTAAGATTGAAAGAAAGGCTACAATATATTGCATATAATTACCCCTTGTCCACAAGTGATTTTTTTTAAGACTTCACATAACCAAAACTTGGAGATGCTCAAATCTTTAATAAATCAGCACAGGATCTGCACAAGTTGTATGTGTACCCCTCTGTGCACAGTAATTTCTATATAATTTATAATATTGAATACTACATAAATATTTGCTACACAAAATTGTGTTGGGAACACTCACATGAAAAAATATCTTACATGATCAATACAATTATATTTTAAAGAATTGATTGAATCTACCCATATAAAACCCACAGATGTATTACTTTCTATGTTGGCTACATGCGCATAAACACTCAAATATCAAGGCAAAAACTCTCCCCCCACACACACACACACATGCAGGTTGAGTAAATTTTATTTTATTTGATCTTCTTTTTTATTGAAATATTTGATATTTTATGTGTACTCTACAAATCACCAGTGATAAAGCTATGGGAATATACAAGATGTAATGATTGAATTAGAGTAATGCACATTTTCATCTCTTAAATATGAACTATTTCTATGTGGTAGGAAATTTTCCCTTTTTAAGTTATTATAAAAATGTATCTTTTTGATAACATGGTTCAAAGGGTAACAGCCTGACCACATTGCTCAGTCCCTGGAACCCTTGATGGAAGGAGAGAGCCAAGTCCTGAAAGTTGTCCCTAACCCTAACCCTAATTCTAACTCTATCCCTAACCTCCACAATATACCATGGCATGTGCACTCACACACGATCGTACATTAACATACACATAATAATACCTGAAATTAAAATAAAATACATTGTAGGCTGTTGCAGCCAGTAGGGAATGTGTCTCCCGTCTGTTTTCTGACCCTCCTCTCTCTGTGCTTCCCCAGGCTCCACTGATCACTCTTCTCTTTTGCTGTCCTCTGAGAGCAGCTTCAGTTACTAAAAACAAGTAAGAATAGTATGCAGCACTTTGATTTTTCCGTGCCCAGCTTATTTCTCTGAACACAGTGACCTCTGGCTTTATCAATCTTGCTGCAAATAAAAGCACGTAACCCTCTTTGTGGATGAGTAATATTCTATTATGTATTTATTCATACCACATTTTTCTTATATATGCAACAGTTGATGGATACCTTACCTTGATTGATTTTATATATTGGATGTTCTGAATAGCGTTGTGATAAATAAGAATAATACTAGGGAGGCAAATATCTCTGATATTATTTCATTTGTTTTGGTTGTATACTGTTTCATGAATTGTTATTACCATGTGTCAGCAGTGAAATTGCTGGGTTAAATGGTAGCTATATTTTCAGATTGTATATGTGCATGAGTGTGATGTATCTATACAATGTGTGTGTGTGTGGACCTTTGTGCACATAGAAGCTAAAAGAGGGCATTTGCTTGTCTTCCTCTATCACTCTCCATGACACAACAGATAAAACACCCATATACTTGATGCTAATCTAATAAATAATTTTAAAATTCTCTTGATTATATAAATGTATTGTGTATTTAAATACAAAGCTTAAAATACCTACTAAAATTGAAGGTAACTGAATGGTACATCATATACTAAACTGGTAAGGCAATTGGTAACGCATAAAAAAGCATTAACCCGTGTAACTTTAGAGGACAATAATTGCACACCCATGGGGTATATTCATTATAAGAACAAAGGAGCACTGCTAGAAAACTCCAAGCTTCGTTATCAGTTTTATTAGTAGCAATTCCAATGCTATTAATTTGAAATAGATTAATTAAATAATTATGTTTATGTTGTTAGGAGCAAAGCTGTTAAATATCATTACAAAAAGAAGTTAAATATCTAAGTGCAAGTTGAACTGAAAGTGTCTACCAAAACATGGCATTCACACCTCTTATTTAAATATAATTTAAAACTTACAAAAAAGTTGTAAGAAAATACAAGTAAAGTTAATTCTATCATTTTCCAGATTAATCATGTGTGTGTGTGTGTGTGTGTGTTGTATATTCATGTGGTATATTCACATGAATGTGCAGGTTTGTGCATATGTCTCTGTGTGTGCATGTGCAGACCAGAACAGCATGTCTGCCTTATTTCCTTGAGAGAAGGACTCTCACTAAACTGCAAGCTTCCCTTTTCTGCCAGGCTTGCTGGCTAGTGAGCTCTTGAGATTTGACTGTATCCATTCTCCAAATCTGGAGTGGGTTACAGACATGTGCTGAAGTGCTCGGTTTCTTACTTGGTTACTAGGGGCTCAAAATCAGGTCTTCAGAGTTGCTGAGCAAGCACTCTTACTCACTGAGCCATATCTCCAGCCCCATAATCAATTGCTATTAACATTTTGCAGCTCAATGCCTTATCATTTGTTTTATCTATCCACAAGTTGACGGACACACACACACATGCATGCAAGTGTGGTGTTGAGTATGTGTGCACACACAATTTTTCTGAAACAATTGATTATGAGTTGCATATATCAAAGTTGAATGTGTATTTTTACACATCAAGTTATTCTTTTCCATAGAAACTTGGAGTTAATCTAATAATTCTATCTGTTCTGCTACTCATATCTGTGCTTGGCAGTTGACACAAGAATGTCCTCTCAGGTAGTTTTGATTCTGTGGCAAACAAGGAGCAGCATTTAGTCATTATACCTCTGGAGTCTGAACATTTTCTGATTCACAGTGATGAGCAAGAACGATTAGTTCCCCCATGAACTGTCTGTTTGTGTCCACCATTCACGAAACACTGGGTTGTCACTTTGTCACATGTAACACAGTCTGTGAGAAATAGCTAAATCAATTACTTCTAATTTGGAGTTTGATGCTTCCTTGTGATTACATTTAAGATTTTTGCATTCCTGGCTAGAATATAAAATACATGTATATGCACATGTGTATTTAAATGCTTCTCTGTAGAAAGTGCTAGTTTATAGGCCTCCAGGGGCAATATAAATGACTCCTCTTGCCCAAATAAGAGTCCCCTCCCATATTCCACTCCCCACTGTAAGTACCAGAGAGTTTCTTAGTTCCCTTTTCTTTCCATCCAGAGTAAAAAATTTACAAGGTGAGCTTCTACCTTCTGATGCTTTGTAGCACAATACAGTTCTCAAAATCCGAGCAGCATAAGAAAGACTCTGGACCAGTGTGAAGGAGAATCCACTGGGATAGCTCTCATATCAAAAGAAAACACTTTCACTTTCTCACTACTCATTGACTATAGGAATCCATGGCTCATAACATCACTTCTCTCCCCATCCCAACACAATTGTATAAGGTACTGTTTGAGGTCCAACCTGCTTTGAGTTCTTTTTATGAACAGTTGAGCAAGTTTTGATTTTCTGAAAGAACTCAGCCTCTTGAAGATCCAGTTCAGATGTCTGATCCCCTGAGAAATCTTTTCTCAAACACAGTTTAACACAATTCTCTTTATTATAGGCTCATCATAGATGCCTCCTAAATATGCCTGCCAATACTATACTTGGATGGCTTGCCTCACTGTGTTTTCATATCTAGATTTGAAGTTTATACATGTAGAAACTGTCTGGGTTGTATCTATTTTGTTATAGCAATGTTTGATATGCATCTAAAAACAGTGCTATGTAGGTTATCATTGTGAAGAAATGGATCAATTTCAATTAAAAAAAAAAACCTCTGCTGCTTCTTGGTAACACAATGCAGATTTATCTATATTTTATCATTTTTTCATATTACCATTTTATATTTGTTGATTCATTTATTATTTATGCACATGTGGAAGTCAGAGAAAAACTTACCACGGTTTGTTTTCTCACCATCACATGGGTCCAAGGCTGGTTTGGTCTTCAGGTTTGGAGGCAAGCTCTTTTAATGCTGAGCTATTTTACTGGCTTTGCATTTGTCAGTATTTTAGATGAATTCTAAGTCATTTTGGTCCTCAGTCTTTAATGCTACAGTCCAACTAAACCATGATGTAGACTATGAGTCAAACTTCTCCCACACAGCCTCTCTTTCATTGAGATCTCTTATGAATATGTGCATACTTCCAGTTTCTTGTGCTATGGATTTGTGAGCTAAAAGTTCAGGTAATAAGAGAAGGTGGCAAGCCATCTCACAAAATATGTCGTATCACACCCTGGTATGCAAAAATCTCTCAACTGTGGTTAATGGATTATTTTATTCAGGGCATATTTGGGCTTAATGGTTGATTTGTATTTTGGTGGGTGGTCCCCCTTCCTCCTCACTGAGGCTGCAGGACTTAAGCTGTTGGAAAAGGTTTGAGGATGCAGATAGCTGGGCCTGAGCGCTGGCCAAGGTGCTGAAAGGTTCCCGCTGCCAGACGGGCTTTTATGTTCTCAAAAGGTCTCAAATTTTTTTAGGTTAGGTTCCCATATCTGGACAGCAGATGCACGTCAGAAGTCCCTATAAGGATTCCCCAATATTTATTCACATCACATGAAACTCGCCCCCCAACAGCAATCATGAAGCAACACAGGCCTTATTAATTTATTGAATGGTTCATGTATCTCTAAAGCTTGACTTTCACTCACAATGATCCTCATAGGTCTATAATTTTACAAAGAAACAGCAGCAAACTAAAGTTCCAGAGATCTTGCCAGAAAAAGAAAACCACAGCTTCTAAATAGCTGATTTCTCCATATGATACGTCGATGTGCACCAGCCTCGCAGCACTGGCTGCTTCTGTTCCTGCACCTGCCACCTTCTTTCCCCTGTGCCTTGCTCGGTGGCATTCCCGTCCTGCTCCTAGTTTACATCTGGTAAAGATGATGCTCATGCCCACCCAGCTCGCCTCTTCCCCACACCCAGTCAGAGGGCTGGGAATTAGGGCCAGGGCTTTCGCACACTTGTGGAGTGAACCAGCTTTGTTCTTGGTTATGTGACCTTAGACTAGGGAACATGCCTCTGGTTTGTAAAGTCCCGGCGAACACGAAGGTGTGTTCTAAGACTGCGAGAGGCTCTTCCCAGGAGCACACTTTCTCGTCTGATTTGAATACAAGTAGCTTCTATTTCCCGTCTCCCTTTCTTTCTCCACTGAGAGACAGACTCCTTTTTTTTCTCCACTCAGGGCATAACCAATTTGACCCCCTGCGGAGGAAGGACTTGATGGGTTGTTGAAGGCTTCCTTCTTCTCTATGCCAATACTGTCTCCTCCATCCTTCGCTACTCTACCCAAATGACCTGTCCTTCCCGGCCACCCTAGCGCCCAACACTAGAGAGAGGAGTCCTCACACCCTCGCTCTGCAGCGCCTGCCTTCTGCAGAGCCCACGCACTAGGACGCTGTAGGGAGTATGATATGCAGCTGGGGTGAGATCTCCAGGCAGTGCTGCTGGCTCTGCTCCGGTGACAGGTAAGTGACTGCGCGGTCTGAGGCTGGCTTGGGAGACAATGACTGTGGAAAGAGTGGGAAGGGGAAGAAAGGAAAGATGGGCAGGGAGGTGGGGAAAGTGGGAGAGGCGCGCAGTGGGGCACTTTCTTCCTTTCACCTCTAATCCCTAGCCCATCCCACCTTCTCCCTAAGCTTCTCATTCTCTTTTCTCTCCAAGCATCCTTCCTGCACGTCCTACGACGCTCATTTCTCTTTCGCACTCTCCCGCGAGTAAGGGAAGCTCATCGGGGAACCAGATCTCTGTGAGGCTGCGACCCCAAGCCTAGCAGCATGTGGAACGCGACTCCCAGCGAGAAGCCAGAGCTTAATGTCACTGTCACTCTGGACCTGGACTGGGACGCTTCCCCAGGCAACGACTCGCTGATGGACGAGCTGCTGCCCTTGTTCCCCGCGCCTCTGCTGGCGGGCGTCACTGCCACCTGCGTGGCGCTCTTTGTGGTGGGCATCTCGGGGAACCTGCTCACCATGCTGGTGGTGTCCCGCTTCCGCGAGCTACGCACCACCACCAACCTCTACCTATCCAGCATGGCCTTCTCCGACCTGCTCATCTTCCTGTGCATGCCACTGGACCTCGTCCGCCTCTGGCAGTACCGGCCCTGGAACTTTGGCGACCTGCTCTGCAAACTCTTCCAGTTCGTCAGCGAGAGCTGCACCTACGCCACGGTCCTCACCATCACCGCGCTGAGCGTCGAGCGCTACTTCGCCATCTGCTTCCCCCTGCGGGCTAAGGTGGTGGTCACCAAGGGCAGGGTGAAGCTGGTCATTCTTGTCATCTGGGCTGTGGCCTTCTGCAGCGCAGGGCCCATCTTCGTGTTGGTGGGCGTGGAGCACGAGAACGGGACCGACCCTCGGGACACCAACGAGTGCCGCGCCACAGAGTTCGCGGTGCGCTCTGGGCTGCTCACGGTCATGGTGTGGGTGTCCAGCGTCTTCTTCTTCTTGCCGGTCTTCTGCCTCACCGTACTTTACAGTCTCATCGGGAGGAA
Organism: Sigmodon hispidus; assembly: GCA_004025045.1. NCBI lineage: Eukaryota > Metazoa > Chordata > Mammalia > Rodentia > Cricetidae > Sigmodon > Sigmodon hispidus. The sequence goes on from PVIH01010612.1 coordinate 27,191, forward strand.
ACTGTGGCGGAGGCGCGGCGACGCGGCGGTGGGCGCCTCGCTCAGGGACCAGAATCACAAGCAGACGGTGAAGATGCTTGGTGAGTCCTATGCCAGGCAGCACCCCCCCCCCCCCGCTTGCCCTTCTCCAGGGCCCTCTGTTTTTGTTTCTAACCATCTCTGTGTCCTCATGCCTCTCAAGTCTCTCTCTTCTCCCTCCTCAGTCCCGTCTCTTCCTGTATCTTTTCTCCACGAAAAAGCTTTACACATGGGCAATTTTTGAAATAAATATTACAAGGGAAACTTGCTTTAAGATAAAAATATCTCATCACTTTTTTGGAGATCCCTAAATATTAAATGTAAGGTTCAGCTTCCTGCCTCATACAGAATTTGTGGCTATCAAAGTAGCATTTTTGACAAGCAGATAGGCATCAGATTTAGTATTTACTCCGTGGTAAATTTAGCCAAAAGCCTGGATCACTCTGTTAAAGACTGTTTACAGGTGTACTTGTTTGCTTTCAATACTGGGGTTTGTTTTCTGCCCTGCATCTTTCTCCGATAATCCCATCAGCTCTGTGTATTCAGCCTCTATAAGGCTGTGTAAGGGGGTGTGCTGGAGCTTCTTTCTGTTGTTTCCCTCATCACCTATCTCCCCACTAGCATACACCTTTCCGCAAGTCTTCCTCAGGAACCTCTGGGTACAGGGTCACAACTGGATGTACAGAATGGCTACTGCATAGAACCCACCTCCTTAAAGGCACATGTTCAATGCAGTGACGTCATGAAGATTGTGTCCATAGCCAACAGGAACATCTACTCTCACTTCCTCAAGGCATTGCATGACTATTGACACTTAATATTTCTTGATTTTTGCAAGATGATTTCCTATTTACAATTTTATTATTCTCAAAATTTGCATATCAAAATGGTAGAGATTTCCCCACGCATGTCAAATTTTGTTTCCCAGACCAGGATTGCCTTGATGGGTGGGATAGACAGACTATCAGTAAGTCTCCTGTGTTCTCCATGGGACTGTCCACACTCACTGGAGATAGGGCCACAATGCTGCTATGGCAAACCAGCTCTTCTTCTGTGACATAATCTTCAGGAAAAGTTACTAATTCCCTCCAGTTTTGTAAGCTACTGATTTCCCCATTGGTGTCTTAATGCCAGTGTCTACTGTCTTCTTTTATGATAATTTGGGGATCAGTAAAGTGGTAAAAGACCATGGCATTGTTTTTCTCTAATTTCTAAATTTTGAAAACATAATCTAAAAATGTATAATTCTTGAGGAAAGTATCTTACATAATAAAATGAAGCCTCGATGGGTGATAATCAACGTTGCCTGGTTTAACAACCCCTTAAACTTTATTTATATCTACTATAGGTGACACAAAACTGTTTTCTAGGTGGTTACTAATCCAAATTGCATATTTAGCCCCCTGTAAAACTTACTTTAAAAATCTGGATACAGTAGTCTACAAACCATAACAAAACCCTGTCCTGAAAATGAGGGGAAAAAGGGAAAGAGGACAACAGGAAAGAAGAAAAGGAGGTGCTTTTCCCCTTCCGTTACCTAAATAATTTAAGTTAATGTGTCTATAATATAGGCAAGGAATCTTCACTTTTAAACATGTCCACAAGGGTGCTGAGGTTATTGCTTAGTGGTAGAGTGCTTACAGGACCTGCTCAACCCTGGCAGGAAGAGAGGAAGTGCTCTTGGAATTCTAACCTACTGCTGTGGTTGTGTACAAACGCCTTGCCTCCTTTGTATTTGTGTTCTGTGTAATGCATATAAATGGAGGGTAATCATTATCAATTGTTTAGGTGAGTCATTCTGTCAAATCAACCACAAAGTCGAGTAGTTATCAGGTAGGAAGACTGAGTAGATTGAGAAAGACTGTTCAGGTGTTCTCTGACAGAGTCACTGAATGTAGAAATGTGGGATAGACAGGGGCAGAGCAGCATTGATGTGACCAGCAGGATGTCATATTGTCCACACTGAGAGCAATACATGGTGTTTGGCAGTAGGCATGCCACACATGGGAAAACAAAGCCAAGCCTTTAAAACGTGAAGTGATTTGTGGCATAGCTCCCATTGACCATCTCTCTTGCTCTGTGCCTTCAGCTGCTGTGGTGTTCGCTTTCATCCTCTGCTGGCTGCCCTTCCATGTGGGAAGATACCTGTTTTCCAAGTCCTTCGAGCCTGGCTCTCTGGAGATTGCTCAGATTAGCCAATACTGCAACCTCGTGTCCTTTGTCCTCTTCTACCTCAGCGCTGCCATCAACCCCATCCTGTATAACATCATGTCCAAGAAGTACCGGGTGGCTGTGTTCAAACTGCTGGGGTTTGAATCCTTCTCCCAGAGAAAGCTCTCCACCCTGAGGGATGAAAGCTCTCGGGCCTGGACAAAGTCAAGCATCAACACATGACAGCACATCGCAGCACCCAGTCATCGCTTACGACGCCACGCCAGAAGCCATAGCCAAGCAGAACTTGGGAGGAAGCAGAGAGTCAGTTTAGGATTAGAGACAAATGGATCTGGAAACACTGGGGGTTGGGGAGCAAGGGCAGACAGTGGGTCTGCGCAGTTTGATTTGATTGTGAACTCCCCATACCTGCACATGTGTCTAGGATTCTACATTTGGAGTTACTGACAGCTTTGCCACCCAGGAGGAGACACAACAGACTGGGCCATGGCTTTTCTTCTTCGTGGATTAACAATAAACCCCATTTGCTTTTCTCATCAAAATAAAAATGAGATAACATTGCAAACAACTTAAGAGATGACTTTTCAAAATTATAAATCTCCATAAATTCACCCAAAGCCCCATAAGGCAAGGCACATATGTAATCAATATGAAAGGGTTGAGAAATTCCCATTTTCCACCCCCTAGTAATTCTGAAGCCTCCTATGTCCCTAACACATGCATCCCATTTGAAGTTGAATAGTTTCATTAGTAATATTTGATGCATTTAATTTAATCATGGAAACATAGATTTAACTGCTTAAATTTCATGCGTACCCTCAAAGCTTTTGAGTAACATAGTTTACCATTTTTAAATTTCAAAGTTAATTAAAATAAGCAATTCAGTTCTTCAGTTGCAGTAGGTACATTCTCAGTGTTAAACAGACAGATGTGGCTAGCAGTTACCATACCAAGAAAACACTCCAGAGTTCATGAAACATAATTATTAATCTCATATAAAATGTTTAAAAATAAGTACCTGTTCCTGTGGAATGTTTTTAGTACTATATTAGCATAGCAGGACTGTAGAGTAGCAAACACTAAGGTTCCACCTAGTGCTTTTTCTTCATGATGAAAGACAGTGGAGTACAGCTTAAAATTAAGTCACATTTTAAAATTAAGTTTAATTTCATGCATCAATTAAGAAAGTGAAATATTATAAAAAAAATTAGAGACCTTTTTCTTTGACTTAATATATAAGCCAATCATAAGTCTTTCATTTGTGCATAGGTAATTATTATTTATTCTGGCCATCTTATAATAAACTAAAGAATATAAAAAAGTTTCAAATGGTGAAGGCAGGCTTATAATTTCCCCAACGTTTATGTCTATTTCTATCCAAAACTTTAAAATGTTTTCATTTATTTCGGTTTGCCCCTGTCATGTCCTGTCTCCAAGGTGGTCTTGCCATTCACACCTCTCTGCTCAGTGACAGACAGTCAAAGGGTTTCAAGTTTCATTCTTCGACATAATGATCAATGAATACAGCTTTCAATAAATATTGTGCATTTCGGCTCTAAAGGTTACGTTTTCATTCATTTAACCTGTATAAAAACATTACTTTATATATGTTCAACTGGATAATTTAGATCTGTCATTTCAAAATGATTGTTTCCACTCTTCTGCACACAGCTGTGAAGTGAGTAGCCGCAACAGACCAGAGGGCAGGCTACGCCATTTAAGGGAGTTACTATCTAGCCCTTAAAGGGAAAGGTTACTATGCTGAAGTAGTGAAGCGCCTACCTGCTTTGGAAACATGAAAACACAAGCATAGTTAGAATTATTTTTGAAGAAATATTTATGAAACTCATGTGGACATGAAACTTACTCTAAACACCCAATGTTACCGAGCTGGCTTTTCAGTTAATCCTTGAGTGTGCATCAGCAAGCACGCTGCTGCACTCAGTCCTGTGAGATAATAATTAGTGCATGTAGCGTCTGCCTCTTCAGTAGTGCTCAGTAAGTTAAAAAGAAGGATTTTGAAAGCAAGTTTTAAGAAGATGTTTATCGCTATTTTGGAGAGAAACAAGGCTAACTTCTCTTTAGCTGCTTAATTTCTTCAGTGGTCCCATCTCCGTGCTCCAAGCCTGTTGTCCTGAACACACATGTAGAAATGGACTCCAGAGTACAGGCCACTGTGCTTCTCACTGGCTAACCGGGGAAGTAAAAGGGTGCATTTAGAGAAAAATATCTAATTTGTCCTTTCCAATTATTATTTTCTTATATTGCTTGCAAGTTCTTTATGTTATTACATTCTGTGTATCATTTACGATTCAGGACAAAAGAAAATTATGCTGAAGAAAATTGTGTGGGAAAGTTCATCACATACCAGGTATGTGTCTGCTATGTTCTGAGCTCTGAGAAATTAACAAGCCAAAGATATTTTTATTTTTATTTTTAGTGATCTCAGTCATCTGTGTGCTGTGTTGCTGTGGGTAATAGATAAAGATATTTGAATTATAAAGTAGATATCTCTAATAGGCAAGTATCAAATGTGCCCACCATAGAACTGCAATAGGTCATTCATCCCACTGGGGTGTTAGATTCTTGACTCCAAATATGTTTGAATGGGCTGTGACTACAGTATTTGTAGACAGAGCTAATATGCTTGCTGGTGGGAATTACTGAGGGCATTCAGAAAGGAAAGAAGACAGTCTATCTTTATAGTCCTTATCTGCATTGCCCTGCTTACCCAGCAGTCAGGTTTCTGTCACAAGTTAGGCAGTATCAAAGTCAGGGTCACTGTCTTCAGTGTAGAAAGAACTGTTATATGAACAGGAGCTTTTAGCATTATCACTCTAAACAGTCATGCTCATCAATTATTTTAAACTGGAAATTCTTGTTGGGTTTGCATGCTTGTAACTCCAGCACTGGCAAGCTGAGGTGAGATTATCTCTAGTTCAAGGTCTCCCAGAGTTGGCTAGTGAGTTCCATCACAGCCTGGGATCAGAGTGAGACCCCATCTCAAAAACAAACAAACATTACAAGTCTGTGATGAGGAAGTTGAGAAACACTCTATCCCAGTCTGTACCTCAGACCTCCTGGCAGCAGAGAGCTGAGGTGATGAGAGCAGATGCAAGTCTAGCTTTCTTGATGAAAATACTCCTAACTACCTAAGATGGTTGCAAGTTTGGGTTCAACATGAACAGTTTTAGCTTATCTTGTCTTTTCATTTATCCACATACTTGAATTTAATATGTTTAAAAAAAAACTGAGATTTTGTGCAAGACTGGTGCCTACACTCTTGTCCTTTAAAGGACGGTTTGTATCTCTTTAAAATATTGTTTAACGATGTTCTTGTCACTATGGGTAAGATAATAGAGTCGTTCCTTTTTCATAAACACTGTATCTACTGTAAAGAACATCATTCAAAGAAAGAGGTGATGGCCTTGAAGACACACCATGTTTAACACAGTATGTTAGATAATGGGTCACCTGTGACTTCTCTGTGACTGACACAGTGACAGTAGCTGGTGTGTGCAATGGTAAGTTGCAGAGTTGATTAGTGACAAATAGTAGTTCAGATTGGGAACATAATTCTTATTCACTTATTTATTTTTAGCAGAAAACAACTGTATTCAAAATCAACAGAAAGATACACAGTCTGAGTCAGCAGTGGCACAGTCTCCCATACAGTTCTTGCAATAACATAAATATGAAGCAGTTGAGGAAGTTTCTGGTGGGGCTTATTTGTGTGGTTTTTCCATCTGAACCCAAACTTTTTCAGGTTGTGGGAGGCTAATTAGGCCAACAATGTCATCATCTTATTTTTTAAATGCTACATATTTATGCCTCTGCTATTGTTCACCCACTTACTGGAATTTCCATTAATACTTCATGCCTTTATTGTATATACCTTTGCTCAAAAGACTGCCAGATACTCTCAAACTGACCAAAAAACCCGAATAAACAAAAACAAACAAACAACAAAAAAAAAATCACCCAAGCCGGGGCTGGAGAGATGGCTCAGCGGTTAAGAGTGCCATCTGCTCTTCCAGAGGACCCGGGTTCGATTCCCAGCACCCACATGGCAGCTAACAACTGTCTGTAGTTCCAGTTCCAGGCAAATACCAAGGCAAATAAATAAATAAAGTTTAAAAAAAATCACCCAAGCCCTCTCTGCCTTCAGAAAACTTTCCTCTTGAAGATTGGCCAGAATATTCTGCCAAAATATTCACAAATGTCCTCTCTAGCCACCCACCCCCCATCTCCAGACGCAGAGAGCACTGGGGGAAAACAGCTTGAAAGATTTCCATGGTTTTAACAATTCAAACCCAAATTACATATGTAGCTCAAACCATAAAAATGTTTATATTCTTCACCTTTAGTGTTGTGGATTTAATGTACTAGAAAACATTTGTTTGTGACTATTGCTAAACACTGCAGCACCATCACTAATTATGGTGCCCTAGGCACTCGTACTTGCTCTATGTATGTCAACATAGTGTGTCAGAAATGTCACTGGGGATATTTTGGCTCATTTTCTTTGAAGGTTTCTGTACATGTTAACTAAGACTTTGCTGGAGCTCTCATATACCAGTCTCACAGAATTTGCAATCCCTTTTCTTGGGCATAATAGCCAACAAATGTTTAATAAATATCCTTTTAAAGCATAAAGTATGTTTGTTACCAATTACGAGTATGAGTTACTCTCCTGCTGGCTGGTCCTGGGTTAGGTCTGTTTTGTCCTTTACATTTCTATGATGGCAACTATAAGGAGCTGTCTGTTGGAGTGGGGCTGTTCCTCTCAGGGTTTCAATGTTAATAAGAAGGCTTGGCCCCAGTTTGTGGAAACATTCAGAAGAGCAATGGACCTTGTGGAGGACTGTAATTCCACACTCATCACTTTTTAGCCTCTTCTAGCCTGCCCCCCGCAAAGTCATGTGCCATGTGCAGTGTTGACCTGTGAGTCAAAGGTCTCAAACCTTTTCAGAGATGGACAATCCTCTTTCAGTCAGCAGCTACTCACTTATGTTGGTCAGATAGAAATTCAAAGACTGAATGTGTAGCAGCCAGGCACTGGAATCCAGACATATGAATCCTTGGGGGCAGAAAACAGCCTAAAGTAAAGAATTCATTAACATTATCAATATTGTCTTACTAATTAAAAGGTATTGGCATAATTTACTACCCCAACAGTGAGCATCCTGAGTTTGTATCTCTTTCGAGAACAGATTCTAGGGGTAATCAAAAAGGGTTAAGCATCCTTTGCTTGCTGGATCATAGCTCACAACTTCATAAGTAATTTCCTTCAAGGAGCCACAAAATGCATAACAAATCAGTACACAACTCCTAGAACCACTTGAGATTCTGTACAGCAAGCTTCCAAATTGTGTATATCATCTGATGGTCATTTCTCATCAACACAGAATTGTGGAGAATCACAAAAAAATCATCTATACAATGAGCAGACAATGGTGAATGCATCCAAGGACCTGGAAAACCAATCTTCTGTGAATAGAAATCAATAATTTAGAGCAATGATGATGCCATCATTCATGAGACACCATGCTAAAAGCCTGAAATTAATTTTGTTACAAATTCTCTAACATACACAGGAAGAAATTCTTCTCCTCTCCCTACCAGAAGGAAAAGGAGAGGCAGGAAGAGGTGAAGGGAGAGGAGGAGGGGCGGGAAGGCTTAGATTAATATTGCAGAAGATGTGACTGTAGCCACCAAGGCAACAAAAGTTTTGACACACTGGCAGAAATAGCAGTGTATCAAATCTGCAATTTCATTGCAGGTGGGTAAGACTTGAGTCCCCTCATTTCCTCTATATCATTTTATTTCAATATTTTCATTTATGGATATATGTGTGTGGAAGTGGGTATATGCACTCAAGCACAGGTGCCCAGGGAGGCTAGAAGAGGGTGTCAGATCCCCTAGAGCACACAGCTACCTAGTGATCTAGCTCTAGGGGATCTGACAGCCTCTTCTAGCCTCCCCGGGCACTTGTGCTTGAGTGCATATACCCACTAGGTAGCTGTGTGCCATCTCTGCATACTGGGAACCAAACCTACATACTCTGAAAGGTCAATAAGCACTCTTAACTGATGAGACAAGTCTGCAGCACATCATTTCTCCCAGGTTAAAGTACCTCATAGACATGAAAAACAAACAAACAAAAAATAGTACTTTAAAATAATTTACATGAATAAGCATGTTGTCTTATCTTGAAGAAAAATATGTTTGAAGAGCAAAAGGTGTTGGTTTTTTGCGTGAGAAGAGACACACACACACACTCACACTACCAAGGCCACACAAAGGTTTATTTAAGAGAGTTCCCAGGCGGGTACAGAAGCAGAGAAGCAGGAGGAGAGAGCGACCAAAACATGGCGTCTCTTTTTAAGAGAAGGGGGGTGCACAGTTTACATAGTCACATTTAGGGGCATGCTTCCGTACGAGGTGCATCCCATCGGAGTCATGTTGGCTCAACCACACGGAGTGCCAAGAATACCTACAAAAGGGCTGAAAATATACTAACATAAATTTGGTGAAAAATTCCATCTCTTTTTCCATGGTTTCCAACATTTCTTTATATTTTTTTCCATGATGAATTCAGAGATTTTAAAATTAAATTCAGAGGCTAGTTGTACTGGTTACTTTTTATGTCAACTTGACATAAGCTAGGGTCATCTGGGGAAAAAGAAATCTTAGTTGAGAACAATATCTCCAAAGGATTGGCCTATAGGCAAATGTGCAGGGTATTTTCTTGATTGATAACTGATGTGGAGGGCCTAGATGCTTGTGGGAAGGGCCACCTCTGAGCTGGTGGTCCCGGGTTCTATAAGAAAGCAGGCTGAGCAAGTCGGTAAGCAGCATCCACCCCTTTATGCCTTCTGCGTCAGTTCCTGCTTCCAGGTTTTCACCTTGAGTTCCTGCCCTGCCCTTCTCCAGGATGGACTCTGATATGGAAATAGAAGAAAATGAACCTGGGTAGGGAGAGGAAACAGTGTTGAGTATGTGTAAAAAAAAAAACAAAAAACTGAACTCTTGTGTTGGCTAGTTTTATGTCAACTTGATATAATCTAGAGTCATCAGAGGAAGGAGCTTCAAGAGAGAAAATGCCTCCGTTAGGGCCTTTTATGAATTAGTGATTGATGGAAAAAGGCCCAACCCATTGTGGATGATACCACCCTGGCTGGTGGTCTGGGATTATATAAGAAGCAGGAGGGAACACCATAAGGCAACCCTCCTGCATGGTCTCTGCATCAGATCCCACCTGTCCTGTCTGAGTTCCTGGGCTCACTTCCTCCAGTGATGAACAGTGATGTGGAAGCGTAAGTCAAACAGACCCTTTCCCTCTCCATGTCTCTTTGGTCATGGCACTTCATCCCAGCAACAGAAACCCTAACCAATACCCTGAGGGGATGACTCAGTGAGTTGGGAGGCTTGCTGTGAAGACCTAAATTAAACTCCCCAGCACTCATTTAAAAGTCAGCCATGGACACATGTAACAAAAACAAATACAAGCAGATCCTAGGAACTCACTGGTCAGTCAGTCTAGTCCAAAACAGCAAGCTCCACTGTTGGTGAGAGACCCTACCTCAAAAATAACTCTAGAAGGATAGAGAACACTCAGCACACTCTTCTGCCCCCCCCCAACACACACAAACACTACTAATTCTTATTTTAGTCAGCATACAAAATAATCCTCATGACAGTGACATTCTCCTATATAGCAATCATCATACTCAGACTTTACCAGTTTCTAACATAAAGTGAGTTGTTGTACTGTAAAGATGGGCATCTCTCCCCTGCTCTAGGCTCTCCTTCCTCTTGGACCTCAGCCTTGGATATCTTCTAGGATTCTGAGGTGCTTAGCTTCAGTGAAGAGCATAGGCCCAAGGAAGTGTCTTCTAGTCCCAACTGGAACACAGAGCCTAGGACACTGCAGTATTTTCATAAAATGCCTGCTGCTCCCTAGGTGGAAGGCAGCCAGCCTCATTTCATCCTAGGTCCCTGACAGAACTGTACAAGCCCAGCAAGCTCCTTAACCTTCTGCTACTCAGAAGCAATGGTTACCCTTCAGGTACTCACTACACAGTCACAGTTACTATTTTGTCATCTAGCCAAGGACAAGGTATCCATCCCCATCTCTGTCAATGCTCTGATACCTAGAACACTTCACTAGACATTTGGGTTTTCAACTGACCCCAGCCAGGCAGAGGCTTCACAACAACTTTATTGATGGGTTGTGGAACTTGAGAGACACAAGTGAAAAACAGCTATAAGCTCAGCCAGGCTTGGTAATTGCTCTGGCTGAGCTATTGACCATGTACTGGCAAGCTCACTGAAATGCAGCAGATAGAGGAGGTGAGACAAAGCGCTCCCTGGGGCTCCTTGGGGCTCCCTGACGAGCAGCCTAGACTAACCAGCAAGCTCCAGGTCAGTGAGTGAACTTGTTTCAAAAAGCAAGGTAGATGTCACCTAAAGAATGACACCTGGGGGGCTGGAGAGATGGCTCAGAGGTTAAGAGCACTGACTGTTCTTCCAAAGGTCCTGAGTTCAATTCCCAGCAAAAACCACATGGTGGCTCACAACCATCTATGATGAGATCTGGCGCCCTGTTCTGTAAACTGTATTCATAATAAATAAATAAATATTTAAAAAAAAAGAATGACACCTGGGACTGACCTCTGGCCTACACACACACACACACACACACACACACACACACACACACACACACACACACACACACACGTGCATGCACACACACGCACAAGAGAGAGAAGAAATTGTATATATACTTGCATATGGATCAGACAGAACCTTGTGAACATCCTGGATCCCTGGCAAAGCATATCTTTATGCACATCTTCCTTCTCACTACCAAGACCCGATCAATGATTTAGAACCTGTCTTGAACAATTTCTTCCACTTGGAGTCTGACCTCTAAAAAGAAGCTAGACTTTGCATTGACTTTGAAGCCGGACAGCTGATTTTATGTGCAGGTTCAATACTGACCAACCAGACACACGACACTAGACAATCACTTAACACCAAGCTCTCCATACCCCAGGTTTCTTGGGGGCACAGTGAGAACGTCAAATGTATCTTCTTTTTGCCATTGTTATCAGGGTTAAACATCTTAATCCAAAAATCTAGCCGTGTCTATGCCGACTCTTTCCAAACAGTATTTATTACGTTGTCTTCAATACACTATTTTCAGTTTGTTTCGATACAGTCTCACTGTGCAGCCCACATTGCTTTAAAATTCAGCCTCCTATGTTCTGGAACTATGGGAGCACACTACCATGTGAGCAGGTCTGGAATCTTGATCTTCTTTGTAAAGGATCAAAACTCCAGGCCATGTGTGAAAAAACCTGACTGCAGAATTCTCCCATGGTTTTTAGATATTCCTGATCCTAGTGTTGACAATAACTTCACCTCCACATGTCAGGGAATCTTCACTGGCTTGTATTTGTGGACTCTTTCCAAAGAATTCAGCATAGCTTTGAAATAAACTGAATTTTGTATTACAATTATATTTTTTATCAGTGTCGGTACATTTTGAGTAAGCAGTTACAATAATGAATATAGTTTGGTAAATACAAGCTGGTGAGTCAGAAGTGTTTGGGCATGTTACAGAGTGGGTTTGTGACACATGGCATAGTGTGGCCAGAACATCTGTCAGAGTCTCTAATATGCTGAACAGAAAGTGTTGAACACCAGAGACCCACTTCAGAGGACCTCTCATTCCAACCTTAGAACAGAGAATTGTTGGTCTCTTGAAATGGAATAAATCCAAGTCCTTCACAAACTATTCTATACTTTATAAATCCTGAAATAGGAGTGTGACGCTTTCCCAACACAAATGCTGGTTGGCTGACTCAGTTATTATATGTTACATACATGCCTCAGATTATCATGCTGCACCCCAATTCATATGTACAATTCTTATATGTTAATTAAAAATAGAACCAAGTAAAATTGCTAAAAAGAATAAATCTGGTACTGGAATGTAGCTCAGTTGATAGATTATTTGCCTAGTTTGAAAAATGCCCTGGATTTGGTACCCAGTGCCACATAAACCTGCCTCACTCCTCACTTGTAACCCCAGCACTGGGTGGTAGAGGTCAGAGGATAGAAGTTCAAGGTCATTATGGAGTACGTAGTAGGTTTGAGGCCAGCTTGAGTTACACAAGAACATTTCTTTTAAAAAAGAAAACAAAGAAAGAAAAAAATAAAGAATAATCCCATTAGAGTCTGCCTGGATTCGCTAGAAAGAAGCCTGGAAGCTTCACACTGTGGGTCAGCTCCTGTCTGCTGGCTCTTGGACATGCTGAGCAGAGACAGTTTTTAACAGGGTGACAGTGAATCCACTCAGCATGTGGCATAGGACCCCTGATGCTCAGGTACCTCATCCAGTTCTCGGTACCTTCTTGATTTTAGAGAACAGATCATAATCTGAAGGAAGTTGGGGTAAGGCCATTGTATTACCACTGGGTTGTTTCTGGCTTCTGCTCCATCTGTAACAGGCCCTAGACCTTAGCACCACTGACTCCATGATGGAAATGATATTCAGGCTGTAAAGCTCTGCATGTAGACAGCACCACCTGTCAAAACTAAAACAAAGGCCTCAACCGTCAAAGTCCATAGAGTTCTAAGAAAGTCTCAAAATGTACTAACCTTGCTTTTTTAGCTTTTGTAGTTCCAACTACAGCTGTTAACTGAAGTTTATCAACCCAGAACATGGATTTTTGTGCGTGCTCTTCCTGAGAAAGGCTCAGGCCTTCATTGGGACCTGGACGCCCAGTGCAGTAACTGGATGTCTAATATAGACTTCCCATTTGCCTCAACTTCCGTCTGAGCAGTCTTATCTGGTGAATAACCCACAACACACGTAGCAGCTGTTCAAGGAACAGGCTTCTCTCTCTACTCCACCAGCTGAAACCTATATCTCTTTGTCTTCAGGAAGTTAATTCTTCTTCTACAACGACAGAGGGAGGCACCTACAAGTGAGTCTGACACATGTGGCCAGGCAATGCTGGCTTCATCTCAGGTAGGACTGCTGCTCATTGCCCTCTCTGGTTGTGTGACAGTTGTTATTGCTCCATTTAAGACAGGATGATGTCACCAGGCTGCCAGACAACAGAGTCAAAGAGAAACAAAAAAATTGTAGCTTGGGTATTTACAGAGTAATGGCAGGAATCAGAAGCTGGATAGCCTTCCTTGGGTGGAAAAATCTGTTAAAATGGCAACAGGCCATTTTACATTTAACAATTTTTCTGATAAATCTAATCATCTCTCTTCTTTTCCTGAGTTAGGGTCTCACTGTGTAATAGCCCTGGCTGTCCTAGAACCTACACTATAGACCAAGCTGACCTTGAACTCACAGAGATCCACCTGCCTCTGCTTCCTGAGTGCTGGGATCAAAGGCATGTGCCATGCCTGGCTTTAATCATTGTAATAATCCTTTCAAGAAAGTTATGCTTTAAGACAGCCATTTAACATGGGATGCCATACAGCTGAATTTTCAGTCCAATATGCCGTATGTGGTTTTCACTGAAGTAAAGCAATTGTCCTTCAAACTAGTTTTGCTTGTTTTGGGCACTCTCACCCATAGAGAGCTCATGACAGCTGCTACTGTGCTGCTCACTATTAGAAGATTTTGGACAGTTGATTGGGGCCAATATTGTTTCAGTGTCACCAGGTACATTTAAATAATGTATTTAATTTAATTGGTGAGATCAGCTGGTCTCACCAATGGGTTGTGGCCTTCGTATTTTCATATAACTAATGGAACTGAAGTAAAGACTTGGGAAGTTTGGGCCACAGTGAGCTTGTTCTGCTACAGAGAAACAGTTTACATGATTGGGAATAGATTGATTTTGAGTAAAAAGTTCTCCATTGAAGTTAAGAGTATTCATTCTGGGGTGTTAATACAAAAATCCTTTGGCTGGACTACTGTCAAGATTAAAGACAATGTTCTTACTGGATTTTGAATCCTATGGAATAGACGGCAGAGTTCAAAAATTAATAGTGGGAGCCTGCATAATCATAACTAATGTGTATTAGTCAGGGTTCTCTAGAGAAACAGAACTGATAGAATATATGCGGATATATACACATATATGTGTGTGTGTATGTGTGTATATAAATATATATTCAACGTGTATTAGAATGGTCTACAGGTTACAGTCTGAGTATTCTAACAATGCTGTCTCCTAATGGAAAATTCAGTCTAACAGTTATTCAGTTCCTGGGGCCGATGTCTCAGCTGGTCTTCTGTATATCCTAGGAATCCCAAAGAAGTAGGCTCTAATGGTCTGCCAGGCCTGCCACATCCTCCCTTCACCCCTGCAGCATCCACCACAAGAGAGAGCAAAACAAAGCAAGCAAACACACACACAAACAAGAACAATACCCCTCCCCCAAAGCCCAAACCACCACCAGCCCTTGCCTACTTTTCCTCTCCCACCTCCCCAGCAGCCCCTCCTTTGTTCCTGGTAGCACTGGGGCCTCAGTGTGCCACACAGTAAACTCTGCTGTCCTATTAGTTTAACTAGCAAATGTTCATTGCAATGAGTCACTGGTGCAAGGCCTCATCGTCACCGGATCCTCACTGGAACCCCTCTGGCCTATCTCACAGCTGCCCAAGTTATGAAGATCCTGTGGGTATTGTTCCACAGGACCAATCTCTTCACAAGCTCCAGCAGGTCCTAGATGCTGTAGATGCTAAGGTGAGCTAACCTAAGTCACAGCTGTGGGTCCAGGTGGTAGCTGAGCAGCTTAGTCCAGGCGAGGGGCGGAGCCAGCTCCCCAAAGTCCATGCTCTCAGGGTGGTTCACCCTCGCCTGTGGTGAGGGGTGGGGCATCATTCCCAAGTTCAGGGGCCAGCTCTTTTGCTGTAGTGTCCAGGGAGAGGCCAGGCCAGTTTTCCTAAGGACAGTGAAGGGCAGAGACTGCTCTGCATGGCGGTTTGATTTTATCTTGTAGGGTTCCTAAGGCCTCCTGAGGTGACAGGGACCACAGACATCAACACAGACCCCGGCTACAACTGGACCATAGACTCAGACATGACCCTCAGCAGTATTCTGGACCTGAATGACCCCGTGGCCCCAGGGAGCAGCACAGGACACCCATATCTCTATGGGCCCTGCTGTAGCATGGCCCCAGACTCCAACCAAGCCACAGGCTCTGACCCAGATCTCAGGCCTGTGTGCATTCTACTGACAACATTGGCCACAGACTTTAACACAGACCCCAGCAGCAGCTAAGCTACAATGAATTTTCTTGTTTTTATTACAATGTGATGTTTTAAAATACAGACTTGGAAGTCATCCATTATAGGCCCATTTATATATTTTTTTCTAACTCCAAAACTGTATTTTTTCCCCACACTTTACAAAAGTCAGAAAATATTGATGAAGGCCTTGATTTATATAATACTAGGTGATCTGGCTTCTCATCTCAAAGAAATAAAGGCTTTGCCCTCATGGAACTAATCCTGCGACAGGCAAAATATCAACACCAAAACCCAGGGAGGGCCTCAGGAGGAATGAAGCAGAAGAAATCAAATGGTCAGAAGTCACTTGGCATAGCCTAACTCCTCACTAGAATGGAAGACATTGCTAGCTCCTGAGGGGAGCTCTGTCTGTAAGAGTGTTAGTGGGGAATTGACCATCTTATAGGTGAAGGTGAGTTGTCCAAAGCTGTAATAGCTAGGGATTGTGGTCTACCAGCGTTCACTACATCTATTGTTCTCGGTGCTTTGACTGTCCTGTGTGTCTGTTGCAAACAAAGCAGCTTATGGTAGACACCAAAAGCAAAGTCACTGGACATGCAAACTCAGGCTATCAGAAGGCATTTCCATCCTCTATGACACTGGGGGAGATTATTGAAAAGGCAGAGTGTGTGAGAATATGAACAGGCATTTGAGCTAATTATCCCTCTCTGGCAAAACACAGAGATAATTCTTTCAATGCCACCCAACTGAGACTTGGAGGTGAGTTGTAAGAAAAGCTAGGGGTGTTAAATTTTGTGTAGACAGCCCTGCCAGATTGTCACCAAAGGACTGCAGGGTGCTCCTGATGGCATTAATTACAGGTAGAGAATTATGGGACTAAAACAGTAGACAAGGTGCAATCTTGGCCCTTTCGCTAACATTAGACAGAAACAAAGACACAAGAAGATGTCTTAATATAATATTCTATGGTGGGAATGCTGAAAATTTAGTCAGGGCATGGGGAGGAGAGCTACCCATGAGAAAGGCCAACTAAAGAGAATAAAAGTTGTGTCTGTGCATAAAAAGTGATCATCTGACTTTGTAAGTGAAGTCTCAATGAGATGACTAGACTCTGGGGAGTAAGGAGATGTAGGCAGAAGACAGGGAGTGGCATAAGCAGGGATTCTGAGACACGTGTCCTATATGGGCAGCTGCAGGCACAAAGGTCCATCTATGGCAGTGGCAGAGCAGATGTTCAAGTGGGCCCTGGAAGATCATAGAAGGTCTTACCATGCTACGTGAAGATAGTCCTTTTCCTCCATTACCACCATGAACACTGTCACCACCACCACCAATGTCACTGCCACTGCCACCAATCTATTAGTGATGTCTTCTCTGCATCATGGAGTGTTTCTTAATTTAACAGTTTCCATATCTTAGCAGTACTCAGTGAAGACACTACTTACTTTGATTATCAGTTCCAGTCTCTTCCTTAGGAAAAGCAGTGTTGGCAGTGTCTGGCTCCCAGGCCATCTTTCCCTAACAGAGCTGTTACAAAGCAAAGATTTCACTTTACTCTCAGGAGCCAAGAGCAAGCCTCAGCTATCAGATAAATGCTGTTATCTGTGATTTCGGTGGCTCCTGTGAGGACTCGATATTGTATCTTGCTCCCCCTATCTTTTTCTGTCTTTCTATCTGTCTCAAACAGCTTCCAGATATGTTACCTTGATAGGAGGAGAGAGAGAGTAGGGGAATGTGAGGAACTGGTCATTTTTCCACGGCACTTCTGATAGCTAGCAAGGAATCAGTGCTGGGCACACAAAACCCAGAGAGAGATGAGCAGCCCCGTTAAGACACAAAATAGTAAGAAAGGCTGGTTACTAGACAGAGTGTGTCCAGCCTTTTGGTAGCAAGACATCCACTGTTAGTCACCAATGTCTATGACCACATTCATAGCCATCCTGGACTGCAGGAGACTGGGCATGCCTGAGTAGCTAGAACCTTGAGGCTGATTAGCAGACTGACTTGTCTTCCATTTCCAGAGACTCCTTCCACTGCTTGTCAGCTACTCCTGCCTGTGTGAGGCACCAGGGCCGCACCAGAGGCAGCTCTTCTGAGTGTTTGCATTTCAATGTCCCGTTCTAAGACCACAACCTTCTCACATTCCTCCAGCATAGAGGTTCTTCAGTCTCTTTACTTCTTCCCTATGGGCCAAGTCTCCTCTCAGCCACAGGGTAGTCAAGGGGAGGAGCATGCTAGTCTTTGCCTTCATAAAGTGGTCTCCATTCTCAGTCATGGAGAACCCATCCTGCCCAGTTACCGAGGATCTGTGTCATCATGCTTTCACCTTGGGGGCTGGGCTCTCGGTGAAGAACTGGAAGGAAGAGAACACCCACTGTAGCCGCTCTTTCTTGTTCTCCAAGTAACAATCTCAAATAATTCCCAGGCCTCGGTCTACACACTTGCATCGTACTTTATAAAGGGAATGAAATATCATCAGTGGTGACCCTCTGAGTTTGTGGCTACTATATGGAAGAAGTCACAGGGAACTGATAATGTTCTCTTATTTTCTCTTGTCTAGGAGCAGTGTTTCTGAAAATACACTTTGTGAGACCAAGAGCAGCTGGGAAGGATTGTATACAGCTGGGGTGTATCCAGAAGGCTGTTACTAGTGGAACTCTTAGAGGATGTTCTAAAGACTCTCCCTGACTTCTATGGGGGGCCATCAACAAGACAGAGCTCTGGCTAAAATGGCAATGGTTACCTTTATGCCCACAGGACAGTGTTTCACAAGGAGGCTCTGCCCTCTACTCTTTTGAATCCCTACAATTGCCCCCTCTCTCCTGACATTTTATAATGCCCCCTTTCTCGTGGGGTCTACCATACATCTACTGAGGACTTGCCACCACAAGTCATTTCTCCACAGCCCTGCTTTAAGTTCTGACTGTGATACCCCACCCTCATTATGTATAAAATGCTAACCTCCAATGTCATGGTATTTAGAAATGAGTCTGAGTTAAGATCAGATAAGGTCTTGAGTATGGAGCTCACAAAGTGGGATTAGTGCCATTGATAAGAGAAGGAGGAGGGGTGGCTGGATGACTTAGTGGTTAAAGGCACCTGTTGCTAAGCCTGATAGCTTGCATTCGATCCTAGAACCTACATGATAGGAGAAAACTGATTCCCGTACGTTGTCCTCCAACTGTTTGATAACGTGTGTGTGCATGTGTGGACACACACATACATACATAAAATAAATGTAATTTAGAATCAAAAAAAGAAAGGAAGAGGGGAGATAGGAAGAAAGGGAGCAGAGTCCTCCCTTCCAAGCTGAGGGGACACAATGACAAACCAATCATCTACAATTATTGAAGGAAGCCCTGGTAGCCAGTCACACTGACACTGTAGTCTGGCCCATGTGGCCTCAAGAGTGAGGACCATATTTCTGTGGTTTGACCCTGTCAGCCTTGTTATTGAGTTATATCAGCAGAAGCTTGCCAGTGTAATCCCCAAATACCCCGACTTCTACCCTAGTTCTTGTTACCCTTTATAGACAACCCAGTTGACATATGTGGTCTCCTCTTTCACTTCACACACGTAAAATTCCCTCAATATTGTAGAATAAAAATATTATGAAGGAAAAAATGTAAGTTAGTTATAGTGGGTATCACAGTGCTTTGACTGATGTGGCCTGTCCAGTGAGGAAAACTAATTTACACAAACAACTGCTCAATAGTTATTCATTATAATGCAATTGTGTCAGAATAGAGAAGAGTGAGGTGAATATTGAGAAACTCTCACTTTTACCCAGTATGCTGGCTAATTTTATGTCAACTTGATACAAGCTAGAATCTTCAGAGAGGAGGGAGCCTCAACTGAGAAAACGCCTCCATAAGATCAGGCTGGAGGCAGCAAGCCCTTGGCATTTTCTTAATTAGTGATCAGCTGGAGAGGGCCCAGCCCATTGTGTGTGGTACCTTCCCTGGGCAGGTGGTCCTGGGTTCTGCAAGAAAGCAGGCTGAGCAAGCCATGAGAAGCAAGCCGGTAAGCAGCACCCTTCCGTGGCCTCTGCATCAGCTTCTGCCTCCAGGTTCCTGGCCTGTCTGAGGTCCTGGCCTGACTTTCTTCAGGGATAAACAGCAAGGTAGAAGTTTGCCAAAGGACAGCCTTTCCTCCTGAGGCTTTTGGTCACAGTGTTTCATTACAGCAACAGTCACCCTAACTAAGACACCAAGCTTGTTTAAAGTACAAAACAGAGAAAGGTGTCCTTTGAGGTGTCACTCTGCCACAAAGTGAACAGTGAGTGACTGAGGGAAGAACGCAGTTCCAGAACTGACCTACAGCCATTGAGTAGGAAGGAACCGTATTTCTCAGTTACTGAAACACATATATTGGGAGGCTGAAGCAAGGTGGGAGCGGTTCAGTGTGGACACTGCCCCAGAAATGGGCAGAGCTCAAAAGATGATGCTATCAACATCAGTCATTCTCTCTCTCTCTCTCTCTCTCTCTCTCTCTCTCTCTCTCTCTCTCCCTCTCTCTCTCTCTCTCTCTCTCTCTCTCTCTCCAGGATCTATGTAGTCCTTGCAGGCCTGGAACTCACTATTTAGAGCAGAATGACCTCAGACTTACAGAGATTCCCCTACCTCTGCCCCCTAAGTGCTGGCATTAAAAAGATGTGTGCTACCAACTGTGGTCTTAAGATCAGTGTAGAGCCAATAAAAGCTGAGAACAGGAGTAAAGAGATAACATTTGCATATAAAGACTCCCGTCTAGTGGAGTTGAAGAGGATGAAGCAGATGATAAAAAGCCTCATCAACAATAATTAAGGGCTTCTCAAGCCACATCTTTGGAACAACAAAATCATAATGTCTGGCCAGAAGGCTGGGCAAAGGAAGTAATTTAGCAGCCTGTGCTCGCACCCGTGAGTCCTCAGTGTGAAAAGTGACATGTCCCAGCACTGCCTTCTCACACCAGGGCCTCTGAATCCATCTTGTGTTGATATCAATGAGTCTGGGTTCCTGGGTCATTCTTACTGCCATTTCCCATGACTGTCACCCTGCAATCAGAACAGCAGATGGCCAAGAAAAGTTTCTGCCCAGATATTAAGCCTCTCTACCGATGCACCAATCCAAATCAGACCAAATCAAACTGAATTAAGAAAAAGCTCACATTTAGTGAGTAAAATGTTCCCAGATGATTTTCTGGCCCCCAGAGAGGAGACAGGGAAGAGAGACCAAAAATCCATGTGTCTGCTTTCTAGAGGGTGGCCCTGTGGGAGTGGTCTGGAGCATTTTTAGAGGTGAGGTAGAGTCTGGAGAGAGGGAGAGATGAGGGAGAGGCTGAGATGGAGCTTCCACCAGAGCAGGTGATGCACAAACTGCAACTGAAAAGTGAAAGTCTTTCTGCTCTGTTTTCTGGGCCTCCATCAACCAGCCAAGAGCTGAGCCAGTTAACCCCAGGGCAGTGGCTCTCAGCCTCCAATGCTACAGCCCTTTAATGCAGTTCCTCATGTTGAGAACAGCTGCTCTGGAGTCTCAGCTGGTTTAAAACCTTCCATTGGGAGCCTGTAGGAAGGAAAGTGCCTGCATATCTTGTTTATGCATGGAGAGCACTATCATTCTTACATACCACAGTTATTGCAGTAAGAGATGGAGAAAAGCATCCTCTAGGCTCTGAAGCAGTGTGAGATCACAGTATTCATCATCTACTGTCATCATAAAGCAGTGCTTACCTGGGTACTAAAGAATGCTGAGACTCAAGGCTGTGTGTGTTCACATCTGCTCAAGTGATTTGCTCCCCTGATATCCCTGAACTCATGGATCTGAACTCTGACTTAGTCCTGCGTAGACATGGCGCTTTGTTCTTTTGCTCATTCACTCATTCATTCTCTAAGCAGTAAACACTCACCTAGACAGGAATAAAGTTGTGAGCAAAATTTCCTGCTTTTATAACATTTACATTGTGCTGGGAAAGGCAATACATATCAACCAGTTACATTAATTTTAGTGTATATCTACTGTGAAGCACTACTGTGAAGATTCTGTGAACATTATTCTAGATGTTTATCTCTGTATACATTGCCCTTCCACACAAATGTTTATATCAATAAAGCTGTCCATTTGCCTGTTTCAACTCAAGAAGTTATTAAGAAAATCTCCCCAGTGTCTGAGTTCTATCAGAAATTAAGCTAAAGCTAAAAATATTTGTCTTGTAAATTTATTTGCTAAAATAAACTTAACCTTCTCTCATGAGCCTTTATACTATTTTCTTTCCTATTCTCTTTTCCCAGCCTGAGAAAGCTCTTTCCATTGTAAATAGATGCCCTCAAACCTCACTTGCTTTATGTATGTATTCCAATATAAGAAAAACTCCGCCACCCGTCATTTGCCATTGGTGAGAAAATAAACGTGTATAGCCTCAGTGGGAAATCACTGTGGAGGTTCCTCAAAAAGCTAAACATGCAGCCATCATGTGACCCAGCCGTATCACTCCTGGGAATATACCAAAGAGTTTCATCCCTATGTTGGGAGATGTCTGTGTGTGTTGTGCCTCTATTAACAATGGTAAGGAAGTAGAAAAAGCCTAGGCATCCATCAGCTGATGAGCCAATAATGAAAACACAAAATATTTACATAATGGAACTTTTGGAGCCATAAAGAAAAATAAAATCATATTTGTTATAAAATGGGTCCGTTATAGTAAAAGAAATAAGACAATTTCTTTTTTGAAATTCCTTCCCTTAGATATGGAAGTGAGATTTAAAATTATATATTTGTGTTTTTAAATGTACATATGTAGGTCATGAGTCTAGAAAGGAAATAAGAAGGAAAGTGGAGCTCTCCAGGGGTGGATAGAGTGGGGAGTGGTGTGTAATAAGCAAGGACTTGGGGGCTGGAAAGATGGCTCAGCGGTTAAGAGCACCGTCTGCTCTTCCAGAGGACCTGGGTTCGATTCTCAGCACCCACATGGCAGCTAACAACTGTCTGTAGTTCCAGGCAAAACACCAAGGCAAATAAATAAATAAATAAAGTTAAAATATTTAAAAAAAGATCAATTCTTAAAAAAAAATAAGCAAGGACTAATCAGGGAGAAAGGGAACTGTAGGGATGGTCAAGGAGAGAGGGGGAGAGGGTAAGGTCAAAGTGTAAGGGCTCGCCTGTGTGAAGATTCCGTGAGGAGACCCATCACCTTATATACTAGCCTACAAAAAAAGGTTGGAGATTTCTCAAAAATAAAAATAGAACTACCACAAACCCTAGCTATTTCAACACAGGCCACCTACCCAAAGAACTCCACACCCTGCCATAAAGATATTTACACCTTTATGTTTATTACTGCTTTAGTTTCCATGGTGAGAAACTGGGATCAATGTGGGACACCCAACAGATGAGGAATAAATAATGAAAAGTTGATATATATGTGTATGAATACTATTCAGATCTACCAAAATGCAATCACAAATTTTTTAGGAAAAAAAAATGGATGGACTTAGAATGTACAATATTAAGTGTGGTCACACAATTGCAAAAACAACAACAAACTGTGCATGGTGTCCCTCATGTGCGGAACTTAGTGTACATATAGTAGATAAACATACATGTAAAGTATGAGCAGAAAATGAGGAAGGACTGGGTGACAGGGTAACTCCCATGGGAGCAGGAAGTATATAAAATATATTTGATAATGAAAGTGTGAAATCTGCTAGGAGAGTCCACAACTTCCATCACAAATAACTATTCTGACTGCATACACACTCATGGAGATGTCCAGACTTTGGATCTGGTCAATTTCAGTGTACTTTTTATTTCCACCTTTTTTTAATGATAAATTTTTTTTGATTTTTTCTTTTTTTGAGACAAGATATCACTATGTAGCCTTGGCTTGCATGGAACTTGCTATATTGACCAGGATGGCCCCGAACTCACAGAGTTCCACCTGTCTCTTTGTTCAGAATGCTGCAATTAAGGGTATGTGCCACCATGCATGGCCTAATAAAGGTAATTTTGAAAAATAATAGAAAGAAAAGTTTTCTCTAAATACACATGACTCTGACAAACAGGTTTTGAGAATTTTAACCTCAAAAATTCAGGTTAAAAGAAGAAAAGGAGATAGGGAGGGAGGTGGAGGCAGAAAGCAGACATTCAAGGTCATTTCATCTACATAATAGTGTGTGTGGTGCTGGGGCACAACCTCAGGGCTATCTGTGTGCCAGGCAAGTACTTTAGCTCTGATCTAGGACCCCAGGCCTTAATCAACACAGTCAATAACAAGTAGAAACAGAGAGTTTACATTGTATTAAGTGTTACAAACAATCTGGAATGGGTTGAGAGCAAAGGGTGAATATGCATTAGCTATATGCAGATCACATCACTTTATGAGGGAATTGGGCATCTGGATCTGGGTATTCTCGGAAGTCCTGGAACCAGTTCTGCTGAGGCATCACAGTATGGCTTGATACACATATCAAGGTATCACTTTGGCCAATATGCAGCTATAACTCATAAATATCCTATTTAAAAATAGAAAAAGGACACCCTGGGGAAAATATCCATTTCCATACCCTTGTTGTGCTTACAGTGTTCAAACTACAGACCTGAACACAATAGAATTCACGCCATAGGACTTAATGAGTGGAAAGCTGCCACAGACTGAAGAGCCATGGGGAAGGCTATCGACAGCCACGCAGCAGGATTGGGGAGGAGTTGAGATTGACAGTGGAGTTTATAATGCAGACCATGTTTCCTCGACACAGCCTTTCATGGGAGGGAATTAACTTTTATCAATTACTCTTTGTCCTTATATGAGAACCTAGACTCTAATGCGCATGTGATTTTCCTGGGTGTTAATAAGTGCAGTAGTCAGCATCTGGGGTGGGCTATTCAAGGCTGTGGATCACGGTTGGTTTGGGAGCAGCAGGTGAGTCACTTTCCTCCTGCCCCATAGTTCCTTGCATTGACATGTTTCCTTTATCTCGAAGTCTTCTGTTTCCATTTAAGCGGCTTCTGTCCCTGGGCCAGTGTGTGCCTTTCCAGAAGCTGATTTATGACAACACCTTCTCCAACTATGGCTTCCATCCCTTCCTCACATCAGCATTACCTCAAGACACAGTGAAAGTCTTTGATGCCAAACCAACTGCAATTTCTGAAGGTCGAGCCCAGATCTAAACATTTAACATTATCTAGTGATTCTCTTACACACTCAAAAGCGCTGACTCAAGATGAATCACCAATTCTAGCTGAAGTGTCTCACACTGAACTTCTCTGAAGTTACACGTACTTTAGTACAATTGACCTATTCTAATTCTCATTTAGATTCTGATACTATATCAAATACTTATTGTAAAAAATTAAATAGCTGGACAATCTGCATGCTAGTAGATATAAAAGACCTTATAATGTATGAAGTACCATTGAATTGCATACTTTGAAATAATCTTGTTAATTCTACTTTGATAAATATGTAAAAAGGAGAAAATAATACTTTTCTTGGAAGATAGTTCAATTTTTTTTAACATAAAAATCAATGTAAATGAAGCACGTAGACAACCTGTCAGTATCTGGCTGTGTTGAGTTGGAAGGAGCTCATCCAATCAAAAGACCACTCTACACCAGAGATAACTATTTGGCTTAGGAGAAAACATGTGATCTGGGTTGATGACATACTCTTTTGATATTGAATTAATAAAACTCAAAAACCAAGATAATTTGGTATTAAGAACAGTAGACATTTAAAATCACATTCAGTCTATCAGGGATGGAGTTAAAAATTTAGGCCATTCATAAGCCAAGTTACAGTGTGCAGAAATTATGACTAAATACAACAATAAAAGATGGGTCCACATAAGAAGGACATATATAACCAGAGGGAAAGGTGGTTCATAAGTATACACCCAGGCCAACTGTGAAGCACACCTGGAATCCCAGTCATTGACAGCAGAGACAGGAGAGCAAGAGTTTTGTTCCAGCATGGGCCACATAGCCAGGCTGTGTCCAAAAAGCAGGACTTGGAGGCACATATCTTTAATCTCAGCACTTGGGGAGGCAGAGGAAAGTGGATCTCTGTGAGATCAAGGTCAGCCCTGACTACATAGCAGATCCCAAGGTAACTATGATGACACAAATTCCCAGAGTCAATTTTACCATGTTCTCTCCACTCCCAACATATTCCTTCTTGATACCTTCAAAATCAAATGGTGGTAATTCCTCTACAGAATCCTGCCTTTCCCTTTCCTCACTGGACTGCAGCTTCCAGGAAGTTTAATTTTAAGTAGATTGGATAGGCACCATTCATTCCTTCATTACGTCTTGTGTTTTTATTTGTCCCACTGGACACACGTCAGTTATCACTTCCTAATATTTCATTGCAACCCAATTTCCCAACTCCCTGGTAGCTACTAGGCTACAATATTCTGGATAATTTCTCTTCTGTTGTTCATGTCTGACTTGGCCACCAGAGTGTAAACATGTGTGATCAGGGGTTCTCCTCCATAATTGTTTTTGTAAAATGGAAGTCCTTCACCTGTGTTAGGAAGTGATGAGTGATTGAGGGGACATATGACGTCATGACCTTTTTTTAAAAGACAGAGTTGTATGTATCTCAGATTGGTTTGAGCTTACTAGTGTAACCAAGGATGACTTTGAACTTCTTACATTCTTTATCTTCTGTATAGGTTTGTACCATCATGCCTCATATCCTTTTTATGTGGTACTGAGGATTGAACCTAGAGTCTAAAGCACACGGGGTAGGCACTCTCCCACCTGTGCCCCGCATCCCTGCCGTGATTCTTAGATAGCTAAACTGTGCTACAAGAATTTCTGATGGCCTGAGGACACAGACTACGACTGCCTGTAATGCTCACCTGTCTCTGTTGTAACCAAAATCTCATAAAAAATGAGTCTCTAGTTTCATCTCTTAATTAAAAATTGAGCATCGCTACCTACGTCATCACTTTCACAGCACTGTCAAACTTCCTCTCTGTCCCACAATGACCTGGTGCAGCAGAATGCCTCCTTAGAGTGAGAGTGAAACCCAGCAGCTCTGCAAGGCAAGGGGACTTACAGATGGAGGGCTCCACAGGTGTGTAACTGAGGAACCAGGATTAGAACCTGGGATTAGAACTTAGTTGTTATGAAAGAGGTTCATCATCACCTTGGCATCAGTTGTATTGAGTTAGAAGCAGGTTATTTGGCAGGGGAGTGAACCCCAGGCAGGGGAAGAAATGTAGAGACAAGAATCAATGGAAAGGGGAGAGCTGCTGCTACTGCCATGTCTTTCTTCTCTCCTGACTCCATTCATCATGAAGGATGCAAAAGAAGCCCCTATGACTCAGTGCAGTGTTACAGGTCAAGTTCACCCCAGTTCATAAACCCTGATGCTATTCCCTCAATCCAAGATCCTCTGTTAGAAGCAATACAAGTTGAGGGGGCATTCTCTGCCAACCTGGACTTCAACATTTAGTAAAGATAGTAATTAGATACATAAGAATCATCATGCAAGAAGCAGTGTTCATATATAAATTGACTTATTCATTAGCTACTGAGTGTCCACTATGTTCTAGGCAGTGATCTGAGTACAGACAGTGATCAGAAACCTTTGTTGCATCCCTGTGCTGGTGGCACTTTTTTTTTATTGGAAAGGATAATGCAGCTTCAGATCATTGTATACATAGTAACACTTGCCTGTAATTCTAGCACTGGGAAGGTAGAAGCACAGCAAACTGAGCATTTAAGGCCAACCTGGGCTGCACACTGCACTGTAGCCCAGATTGGCCTTAAACTCTAGATCCTTCTGCCTCTGCCTGTCACATGGTGGCATTACAAGGTATGTATTATTATGCCTGGCTTCATGAAAATAGGTACTGATGAAATAAAAAAAGACTAGATTGTAATGACAAAATACAAACAAGATTATTTGACTATGATAAAGTTAAGGTGAAATCATAACTCATTTACAAGGAAGTTTGAGAAATCCACAAAAACATGAACATTGATTGAGTGGAAGCCCAATTTCTCTCTTCCAAGACCCGCCCCTAAAGCCTGCCAAACAGCAGCCCCTCCCCTAGAGCCCTTGTCCCAGACTCTCACCCCTGAAAAAACCAACAAAAGTCAGCTCCTCCTTGGGGCTGTTCAAGACAACACCTACAGGATATATAAGGCCCAGTAGCCATATTTACCTCGTGACTCTCCCCCGCCTTTCCAAGGGTCACTCAGGATTGCTTTGCTCTGCTCATTAAACCTGGATTTATTAATTTGACTTGACTGGCTTATTGCATTGGTGGCAGCAGGATCTCAGCAACTGGGGATTTTTAAAACTTATCGGAAATGAAATAAAACATACTTAAACAACGGCCTAAAGAAGAGATCAGAGTAATCTAGAATGTACCTGGAAATGAGTAAAAACAAGAACACAATTTGTGAAACAATTCAATTTGTACAGAGGCAGTTCTCAACAATGAAATTAAATTAGAGATCAATTGCACAAATACGCAGAAATACATCAGAATAATTCACAGTTCAAAGAAGTGAATAGGAAGAGTATCAAGTATCTTAAACTAAATAAAAATCAAGGCACATGGAACTCAGGAGAGATGGGTCAGTGATTAAGAGCACTTGTTGCTCTTACAGAGGACCCACTCAATGTGGGGCCAGAAAAACTTGACCACACAGCAATGTGGGGCCCAGAATAGATTTCCTACACAGCTGCTATGGCAGGCTTAATAAAAACCAGGCAGCCAGTAAGCCAGAATCTCTTACTGGCAGCACCTGATAGTTCCAGGAAAAGCCCTAAGTGAATACCACGCAGGGAGGGGCTAGTTTCTAAGGAGAAGTATCTGATATTTCAAAAATTCCAATGGTTAGATAATCCTTGAGCCCAGCACACCTCTAGACAAATGTCAGCTAATAAGGGTTCTGAATTCTGAAAATCCCTTCACCCCAATTTCTACTATGGTTTAAAAAAAAATTTCTTACCTGCCCAGGCTTGGTACTCTCTATTCTTGGACAGACAGGAAACCAAGCTTAGGTTTGAAGCAAGGCTCTATGCTTTAACATGTGGGGTTCCATCTCCGTGGTGGTCTTTTGTGGGT
This sequence comes from Sigmodon hispidus, assembly GCA_004025045.1. Classification (NCBI taxonomy): domain Eukaryota; kingdom Metazoa; phylum Chordata; class Mammalia; order Rodentia; family Cricetidae; genus Sigmodon; species Sigmodon hispidus. Next base: position 55,678 of record PVIH01010612.1, read on the forward strand.
CCCCTGAGATCTGGCCATAACACTCAAAACCATGTATAACTCCAGTTCCAGGGGTTCTGATTTCTTCTTTTGACCTCCACGGGCACTAGGCACACATGTAGTACAAAGACATACATTCAGAAAAAAAAAAAAAAACCTATACACATAACTGAAAATCGATAAGTTGTTAATAAAAATTCAAGATACCTTTAAAGTTTCTGGAGTGCCACTATATTAGTACCCAGGGAAACACTACGTCAATAAAATTCACAAGCTAGACATTTAGAATTCTAAATCATAACCTCTGCTTTAGAAACCAGGACAAAGAACAAATGAAATCCATATAGAAGAAATAATATAACAAGATCCCAGCAGACAATGATGAGACACAAGTCAGGAAAATCATAAACTGTGAGAAAAATAAAACCACTGAAAAGCTCCAGGTCATACTGATTAGAAGAAAAGAAACCAAGAGAACAAATTGCCAGTGTTAAGAAGGAGAAAGATGGCATCATTCCAACTTATATAATTATTAATTGGATAATAACAAGTAATTATGAATGTTTTGATGTCCATAACCTCAACTTAGATACATGATACAAAATTCTTGGAAAAAAAGCTTCATTAAAAGTGAATAGACAAGGAATAGAAAGGACATACATATTTCCTAAAAAACAAAAACAATTACAGTTAAAAGCTATTTTTTAAAAAATTGGAGATTCAATGTTTTTAGCTTAAATAATAGTTAACAAATACCATTTGTATGCATCTTCTCCCAAGAGAACAGAATAATTCTCAATCCTTAAGTCTGGATTACTCAATTCTAATGCCAGGTAAAAGTATTTTAAGAGCAGAAAAACCCCCTACATTTCAACAAATTGTTTTCAGCAAATTGAATCCACCAGGTGGTACCTATCTGAAGAATGCAAAGTCACATTGACTTTAAAAGTTTCAAACAAAACTGTGGGTTGGGTGTGGTGGCACACACCTTTAACCCCAGCACTCTGGGGCAGATTAAGCAATTTGTCAGTTTGAGATCAGTCTGGCCTATGTAGTGAGTCCCAGGCCAGTTGAGGTTACACAGTGAAATCCTTCCTAAAAAACAAGCAACGAGCAAACAAACTTCATGATTATCTTAACACATATTAAGCAAACAAACAAACAAAGCCTATCAGCCTATCTCTGAAAAACCTATATATAACTTTCTAAATTTTGGTAAAATATTGATGATTAGTGTTAGAACTAATCTAATCTAAACCAGGGCTATCTACTCTTATCTTTAGATAGAGGTTCTTAAAAACTGACCACCCTCTCCACTATTGCTTGCCTTGTAGATTCCAGATTTCTCCCAAATCCCCAAATGGCTCCCTCTAACAAGATACCTCTTCCTTTGCTCTCCCTCTCTGTTTTTCCGCAACTAGACCATCCCATTCCCTCATGTTCTCTTCCTACCTCCCCTTTAAATGCCCCCCCCCGTGCTACCAATTTTCTCAGGGGATCTTCTCTATTTCTCCTTACCAGGGGGGATCCATGGATGTCCCTCTTAGGGTCCTCCTTGTTACCTAGCTTCTCTGGGGTTGTGGACTGTCCTTTGCTTTACATCTAATATTCACTTAGAGTAAGTACATCCCATGTTTGTCTTTCTGGGTCTGGGTGACCTCACTCAGAACGGTTTTTTCTAGTTTCGTCCATTTGTTTGCAAATTTTAAGAAGTCATTTTTTTGAACTGGCCTTTCTCTGTAATCAAACTGGTGAGCATCCTTTGTATCATCGTAGAACCTTCATCTAGCAACTGATGGAAGCAGATGCAGAGATCCACAGCTAAGCACTGGGTGGAGCTCCTGGAGTCTAGTCAAAGAGAGGGAGAAAGGATTATATAAGCAAAGGGCTCAAGGCCATGATGGGGACACCCACAGAGACAGCTCACTGAGCTATTGGGAGCTCACTGACTGTGGACTGAATAGCTACGGAGCCTGCATGGGACCAAACTAGGCCCTCAAACTATGCATGACAGTTTTGTTGGTTGGGCAGTTTGTGGGGCCTCTGGCTGTGGCTTCAGGATTTATCGCTAGTGCATGAACTGGCTTTTTAGAACCCATTCCTTATAGAGAGATACCTTGCTCAGCCTTAATACAGAGTGGAGGGTCTTGCTTCTGCCTCAACTTGATATGACAGCCTTTCCCTCTTTGAGAAGGGGATGATGTGTGGGGGGAGGGACTGGGTGGTGGGTGAGAGAAGGGCAGGGAGGGGGAACTATAGTTGGAATGTAAAGTTCAAAAAACTTTAAATTAAAAAAAAATTAAAAGAAAAAATCAAAAAACTCAACCAACCAAACAAATCACTACTGGGCAAGAAAAAGAATATGTTCAGATCTGGGGATATAAATGACACGTTCGAGAACCCTGGCTAAGTCATGGAGGATGAGCAGAAGCTTGCAGGGACCTCCAGTCCTCCACACCTGCATGATGTAGGTTGAAGCTGTGTGAGCTATTTCATGGGCACAGCTCCAAGAGCTTTTCATGCCACAGCTCACAAGTGACGTGGGGAAAATATTCTTATTCATTTCTACCATTGTAATTAGAATCTGGAAATAGACATCAAGCATTAATTGGGATTCTTATTGTCAGCTAATGTAAGTGAACTTTATTGAAATACTAACATTTAGTCAGAAAACTTACTGACATTTACTCAAAATTGTAGGACCAGATTTTTCATTTGGCCACTTTCCCCAAATTGACCAGGGCTCTAAGAATAAGCTTTATAAAGTAAGAAAAATAATCTAAAATGTGAGTTTATCTCTAAAAATAATCCCATGACCAATCATGAAAAAATCATGATCCTCTCAGGACTGTAGGAATAGGTTTGTCTCCTCCCAACGGCAGTAATAACAAGATCTGTCAATTTGCCACAATGACTGTGTGCACCCTGGGTGGCTGCTCTCTGTTAATCATGACCCACTGATGGACCTGCATCCCTTCTACCTTCTACCAGTACTATTTTCTATAGCTGAAAGTTTTCCTGTGTCCTGCAGCCACTTGGTCCCAAATAAACACACAGAAGCTTATATTAATTACAAACTGTTTGGTGTCTGGCTCAGACTTCTTGCTAGCTAGCTCTTGCATCTTAACTCAACCCATTTCTATGTTTTATCAAACGGCTCAAGGCTTACCTGTCCCATTACATCTTGCCTTCCTGACAGTTGGCAGTGTCTGCCCCCAACCCTACCTTTCTTCTCTCTCCATCTCTCTTGGATTTCCCACCTGGCTGTAAGAGTCTTACCATAGGCCAAAGAGGTTTTTTATTAACCAATGGTAAGAACACATTCACAACATACGGAAAGATACCCCACATCAATATTTTGCAACATAACATATGCCTTGACCTGCCAGTGTGTACAGTTCCTTCATCTAAACTCAAACAAACCATCAGAGGGTTTTCAACTATCCACACTTTTCAATGGCTTGCTAGGATAAAACATGAAAATTTTCTTGCTTGTTTTCCAACTCAGGTGGTTTTCACCGCCTATCTTCTAAATGATAGGCCAGGGATGCTGCTTTCTGAGAGCCACTGGTTTTCCAGAACTTTCCTAATCTTAGCCAGCCATCAACCAAGGAGATTCAATAAGTTTTTACAACAACCTTCATTGCCAGGCCTGGCAGGACTCATCATGTCTTATTATCTCCAAGTGGCCAGTCACAGAACTCTGGCCTCTTGCAATGTTGTCAGAAAGCTGTAGCAGGACTGGTATGGTCTACATGCCTTAAGGCATCTTCTCAAGTAACATCTAGCAAGAGCAGAGCAGTGTGACTCCATGCCATGTTTTTTTACTATCACCCAATTCTTCTAAAACCTAGAAGTTCAAAAGTAAAATAGGAAGTTTGATAAACAGACACCAAAAAGACTTTGGGAGCAATGAAAGCAAGAGTAAGACCAGTCTCAACGTAAGTGAAATGAGTGTGTCAGCCTTTCTCCCAGAATTCACACTGTGATATTCTATCCCCAGACCATCATCCAGGAAAATAAACATCAGTTCATAAAAATGTGAGATTTACAACTGTCAGACGCTCTTCTAGATCTGCTCTGCTGGTTATCACGTGATATAGGCTTGCTGTCTTGTAAACTCTCTCTTGCCTCTACTAGCCCAACTGCAAATCTGCTGGTCTATTTCTCTCAGGAGACTAAGGAAAGCAGAGGACAGGGAGAAGGAAAGTGAAAGAATAAACCTGGAGGATGTGAAGAGGAGCTGGATGCTGTGGCTGACTTGTCAAGGCCATTTCCTTGGCCTCTAGTGACTCCTGGGGTCACCTGACCCTCGTCTCTTCAGGAGAAACTACTGCAGAAAAGAAAACACACCTTGTCTGCTCACACTGAGCTGTCAAAGAGTGATTACTGCAGGTGATGCTGTGAAAGAAGATTTTAGGAAAACTGGGCCAATCACTGACGCCAAGATTAGGATTTAGTCCAGAATCATTATAGAAGATACTTAGTAATGAGGTAGTGCCGAGACGGTGGAGCCTTTGAGCACTTGGCTCCTGCTCCTCCCAATCCAAATTTGCCCAGACTGGACTCCAGTCAGTGAGAAGGTCAGAACACCAGCTAGTGACAAAGGGGGACAGGCAAGCACTGTGTGTTACAAAGGACATTTAATTGCCATGTGTGGCTCAAAAATAGCCTTGTTTATTAGTTCAGCAATAACAATAGTGCAGTCCTTTAGAATTAAGGAAGAAAACACCCAACAGGCCCAAGCTTCTTGAGCTTGGAGTGGCTTAGGTTTCAATTGAGATGGGGTTTGCCACTTAGCTGAGCGGTGCTAATGAAACATGGGTGTCACTGCCTGACATTTAATTTGCTTCATGGTGCCTAGTATGTTCTGCTGTCTGTTGTCACATGGCTTTCTGGGTGAGTAGGGTCTTTATATTTGAAGAGGCCACAGTGGGATGAAGCACAGAAGGAATGGAAGGGTTAGCTCTGTGAATACAGAAACTTTGAATTCTAATTCACAAGTTTTAAATGTAACAGGCTGTTTATGCTTTCGGTGTCTATTGGACTGTGGGTTTCTTTAAGCTTTAATATAGCTTTGAAAAATCCTAGAGGGACGTACAGAGACTCACCTCACAGCTGACACCCTCTTCTGGCATTCATGGGCACTCACATATGCAGCACACACACACACACACACACACACACACACACACACACACACAAAAGGAGAGAGAGGGGCAGAGAAAGAGACAAACAGAGACATATAAGTAAAAAAAAAAAAAAAAAAAAAAAAACTTAAAAAATCCTAATCTGTCAGTTCACACAGCTTTCATGAATCCTGGCTAATTCATTAAAAATATTATTCAACTCTATTGTGTGTTCTTGAGTGTGTGTGTATATATGAGTTCACATCAGTACAGGAGCCTCTGCAGTCCAGAGGCATCAGATCTCCCTGGAGCTGTAGACGGGTAGTTGTGAACTGCCCTATGTGGGTGCTGTGGACCAAACTCAGATCTGTACACGGAGCTGTCTTCCCTGCTGAGCTGTGTTCTCTCCAGCCCTTGGGATTTTCTTCTCTGTTGCAATAAGGCTATTCTGCATATATTTGCTGTGTTACACTTAACCCCCCAAATATCCTTGTTAGTTTCTCTTTTCATTGTTGTGATAAAATACCACACAAAAGCAGTATAAGAAAGGAAGGTTGGATTTGGCTCATGGTTTGACCATCATGACTGGGAAGGTGTGGTGGGAGCTAGAGGCAGCTGGTTACATTTTATGCACAGAGAACACTGGTGCTCATCCTGTCTTTCCCCTTTTTTTCCCACCTGAGCTCCAAGTCCATGGAATGGTGCTGTCCACAATCCAGCCAGGGCTGACCTTTTCAGCCAAATCTTTCTTGAAATGCTACCCCATCTCCATGTCAAGAGGTATGTCGCCTAAGTGATTCTAAAGCCAGTCTCAATGACAGAAAAGATTCACTATCAAAATCATGTAAAGCAATGGCCAGTTAATTTCTGTGATGATGTAGATCCAAATCTCAGGATGGGCTGAGCTGGGTAGTTTTTCTTGGGGATCTCCCTGGGGCCTGCAATCAGATTTCATAAGCTGGGTGAGAAAGCTCAAATGGGTTGAACCGGAAGTGGGAACAAAGGTGCAGCCATGTTTAGGCTGTGCTTCATCATCGTGGCCTTGAGTATGACAAAATTCCTAAATGGCAGCTATCTCAGGGTAAAGAAATGTCCAACAGAAACACATGACATTCTATGACAGTCCCCAAAACAACATGGAGATATTTTGGACACATTCTATGGCTTAAAGCAGTTTCAACTCCACCTAGAATGAAGGGTATGGAAATTAGACCATCCTTAGGGAAGAGAGTGGGAAGCCACATTGGTCAGGATAGGATAGGAAATGTATCACAGCCATCTTCGGGAAGTGTAGGCCACAGTGATCTGGAAAAAATGACTTCTCTGACGAGCTCAGCCTTTAAAGGCGAGGTTCACAACCAAAACACCATGAGGAAATCAGTTCTCTGAGGCTCACTTTCCCTTTTTCTAAGATGAGAAGAATCATGCTATAAAGGATTTCTATGATGAATAAGCTCAGTAGAGGTGTGTCTCTATGGCAAACCAACAAGTTCCTTGCTAATTGTTTGCTATTAACAGTCCTAGGTCTTAAGCAGGACTGCTTTTGTTTCTACATTCTAGGCATAGCATTCAAAATCATGTTGGATCTGTTTGTGATCTTCAAATTATAAATGTCTTGGACTCTACTTCTGCATGTCTTTTGAGGTACTGATTTATTTCCTCCTGGGGTCTGACTTCCTCTAATAATACCAAACTCCTGAGTCCTGGTCATTCACTGTGAACATAATTCTCCTTCACACTGCTTGCCGGCTTCATCTTTGCTGAAGGCAATCAGCTCACGGCTGATTGGCCCATCATCAAAGGCTGTTCAGCCCTTCCAAAGACCTTTCCCTACTCTTAAACACCATCCTTTCTCCCCAAGTTCTCCACCATCTCCCAGCTCCTCAAAGCCCTTTTCTATTCAGGGATGACTCAATAACTCATTCTTCCCCTCTGTGAAAGAACAGAGGTCCTATTAAGTATAGCATTTATCATCACTCTCACCAATTCTTGCTTAGTAGTCATTTTTTTCTTCTCATCTGTTTCTTAGGCTAAGTCCTTTAGCTGTTCACTGGTTCCGATTTAACCCTCTCTTAAAACATTTTCTCCCATGATCCTTGAGAAGACTCTACAATGGGGCAGAGTTGAAGCTACAATGTATGTAATTTGATAATGAAGTCAGCATTGCCTGAAGATGCAGATGCTTCATTAGGGCAAATGCGTGACTGTTGGATATGCAGAGAACAACCAACCTATGGCTTCAAGGATGTTTAACCACAGAGAGGCATTCTGACCAGCAGGAAACACAGCTACCAAAGCAGAGATGTCTCTTTTCTTGGTTATATCTTACTCTGTGCCTATCACACAAGTATATTGTAGAACATTCCTTTACACGCTGTAACTGGTTTAATAAAAAGATGAATGGGCATTAGCTTGGCAGGAAGATGTTAAGCAGAACATTTGGGAACAGAGAGCTCTGGGAAGAAAAAAAGGTAGAGTCACCAGCCAGAGATGGGGAGTACAGAGTAAAGGTACCGAGCCACATAAAAATATGTAGATGAATAAATATGAGATAATTTAAGTTATAGAAATTGATTAGAAACAAGCCTAGGCTAAAGTTGAACTTTCATAATATTATTATTAAGTCTTCATGTCATTTTTTTTGTGAGCTAGCAGCCCAAATAAAAACCCATTTACATATGGCTCAAGTATCCAAATATAGGGTCCATGAACGCTAAGAAATAAGGGTAAAAAGCCAGATGTGGCTTTCTAGTCCTGGAGTCTCTCATGAAGGTCAGTGTTTGGCATACAGAGATGCTGCTGCTGGCTGCTGCCTGTGGGCTGTAGCCAGCCACCAGCACCATGTGCTGGCATTATGTGCTGAGCTTATCCACAAGGTAGCTGATATAGCAGTTTAAGATTTGTCTCATGATATTATTAAATGCTTCAGATGCTTAGTAAATAAAGATATATATGGGAAAAACCTCTAAAAAGGTTATACTGTTTAAAAATATGTGCGGGCTTTAAAAAAATAAAATGAGTATAAACAGTCATAGAAAAAAGTAAATAGTTTATAAATAATAAGATAAAGTCTTTAAAGAGAAAATAAAATATGAAAAAGATAAGCCACATAAGGATGGAAAATATACAGAGTCTGGATCCTATATGGTGTGTCTTGCTGATTTTGAAGTTTTGAATGCTAATGAGCAGAGACTGACAGATGCTTAGAGGCATGGGATTGTAACAGGGACTGATGAATTAAACCAGCCTAGACCCTTAAGGAATGCCTTAACATTAAAATGGAAGTCAGAAAATGTATTGCTTTGGGGAAGAGGTTAAGCTTTTGTTCCCAGAGAAAATGAAAGGCTGTGGATTTGTTCAAGATTCAAGAAGACCAGGTTTGATTGGGAGAAACACTGTGAAAATCCTGGATACAGACACCAAGAAATAAACCTAAAAAACTACAAGACAGGTAACATATATTTTACCTGCTTAAACATAAACAAAAAAATTATCTTTGGCTGGTTTATGTATAATACATAACCCATACTTCTGTTAATGCAAATATGTATGTTACTTTTGAAAGTTTATGTGTTTTCAGAGCTAGGGGACCAGACACCAATGAAAGCAAATGACCCAGATGATCCAGCCTCTCAGAATGCCTCTGTTGAGTTTCCTCAAAGTTTTGCATCAAGAACGCTGCTGGTTGAGATGGTCCAGCTTCACAGTCTAGTCTAGTAAAGAGTACAGATAAGCCTTAATGCTCTTGTACACTGTAAAGATTTGTCACTTGAACTGGTTTAATAAAACACTGATTAGCCAGTAGCTAGCAAGAAAATATTGACATGGTGATCAGATGAAGAGAATTCTGGGAAGAGGAAGGGTGGAGTCAGTAATCACCAGCTAGACACAGAGGTAGCAAGATAAGAACGATATACTGAGAAAAGGTTCCAAGCCATATGGCTAAACATAGATAAGAATTAATGGTTAATTTAAGTTGTAAGAGCTAGTTAGTAATAAGCTTGAGCAATAGGCCAAACATTTATAATTAATATAAGCCTCTGTGTTTATTTGGGACTGAATGGTTGCAGGACCAGGCAGAACAGAAACTTGTACCTACATGTAGCACTTAACATCCAGAGCTACATACATCCACATAAAGCCTAAAAAAGTTTTAAAAAGGAATATAAACACACAAAAACAGAGTCAAATTTGGCTTTTTGGTAGCAGCTTTTTCTTGGGTAGGCCCCTTTGATATTGGCAAGCAAAGATGTGGCTCCTTTAAGAGATAGTTTCCTGACTCAGCATTAGTGGCAAAAACCACTCAGCTCTTTTAAGAGGCTCTGTTAGCAAACACTTAAATGCCTCAGGCGGGACAGAAACTTTCCCATTGCACAGAGACTGGACAACAAATGTTATAGCTAGCTCTCCCAGGACTGGACCATTTTCCCAGTTTTCTCAGGGTTCCCCAGACAACAGAAAGCAGTCTAGAGAATAGGGTGCTTCTTACATTCCCAAGAGGTGAGGTGAGTGGTTTTTGGTCATTCAATGGATTATGGAAATTTGTCATCAATTAGGGGGGCTCATAACAAGTTGTTATTGATCATGGTCAGAAAAAAAAACTAAATAAAGGATATTATATTCAGGGGCTTCTTTCTGAAAAGAAAATATATATATCATCTCTATGATATAGAGATGATGGGATAAAAGAGTAGATTATTGAGTCTACTTTTGAACAACCACTAGTCTCATATATTTTATGTTGGTATGGATTTTTGTATATTGATACAATTTTAAAGTTATTTTTGTTATACTGAATATGTGTCTATTTTTGATTGTATCTTTGTAACTCACTTAAAATGTGATGTATTGTTTTAGTCACTGAAAGCTATTTAGGATAATAAAAAATACAGGTTAACAGTCATCTATACCAATCAAACTTATAGTCATGTTAGGCTGTTTTCAACATCATACAGAGATATATTTTAGATGGACAAGTGATCTTTACTCACTTCAAAGATTCACAGAATATGACATTTAAATTGCTATAATAACACATGGCTTTTCATGACAATGAGACAGGTCCTGTCAGCACCAATTTACTTCTTAAAAGGATGATGGGCATTGAAGAATCTCCACATGGAGCTTGCTTTTTTGTGGCAAAAGCTAGCCATTTGGGCAAGAAACTGCACTTGCCTCAACTGCTAACAGCATGATGTCCAAACTGGACAAGCAGGATACAAAAGAAAGTGACGGCTAAACTTTGCCAAGACCGGGTAGGACGGTCCTTCAGAAAATTTCTGCTTCACAGAAAAGTCTGTCAGATATTCTAGGCCTGTAGGCTGAAGATGGATGCCCCAGTGTTACAGAGGAATCTCGGGGCAAATGTCCAGGCAGTCAGATATCTGTTATTTCTTATAGTTTTAGAAGTTGCTTGTTCTGCACTTCTTGATTACTCAGGTAATATTATCTCTCCTTTTAGGGTCTTTAATGTGGTTGAAGACTATGGATAGTTATAGTTACAGTTTTCCTTAGTTATGATAAAAAGTAAATTACAAAAGTACAAAACTCTGGACTCATCAAGAGAGGGTAGTTAATGAAATATTTCATCTGAATTTCCCAAATACAAATGGATTGGATATTATTAAATATAATTCTTATCCGATAATTGTTACTACTATATATAGTTTTACTATGTCAGAGTTAAAAACCTTTACTTTTTATTTAGACAAGAGGGGGATATATTATGAAATATTCCTTTACTATGTGAAGATATATCACTGTGATTGGTTTAGAAAAAAGCTGAATGGCTATTAGCCAGGTGGAAAGAGGTAAGGCAGGACTTCTGGGGACAGAGAGAAAGAAAGTCACCAGCTAGAGGAAGCAGGATGGGAAGTACAGAGTAAAGGAAACTGAGCCACATAAAAGTATGTAGATTAATAAATATGGGTTAATTTAAGTGATAAGAACTAGTTAGGAACAAGCCTAAGCTAAGGCCAAGCTTTCATAAACAGTAAGTTTCCACATCATAAGGGAGCTGGCACGACCAGGAAAGACCTGTTACACAAGTATACAAGTCTATGGCTTTCAGTGTATCCAAAGGATGTAACCATTCTTATTTATCTGATTCTAGAATGTTTTTATCACCCCCAAAGAAACCATGCACCCACTTAACACTCAGTATCAATTTATCCCCACCCAGTCCCTGGCAACTTTTAATCCTTTTGTTTTGTACGTTTCCCATTCTAAGCATTTCATATAGATAGAATTTCACAATATGTGGCTTTTTATCTGGCTTCTTTCATTTAGCATATTGTTTTCAAGATTCATCTGCACTGTAGCATGTACTAGAACTCTGCCATATGGAGTACATTCATACAACAAATACATTTTGTTTATTCATCTCCTAATGGACATTGGGATATTATAACTGAACACTATTCAATGTTTTTAAATTGTTTTGCATTTACAGATCTCTTTGGGGGATAAACCTGGGAGTGATATAATTATATTAACATTTTGAAGATCTGTTCAATTATTTTTTAGCATGGTGGCTCTATTTGGCATTTCTACTAACAAGAAACAAGGGCATCAGTGAACATTTTCATGAAGTTTTGTCTTTTTAATAATGAATATTTTGGCCCTTTAGTTCATGCATTGACATCATTGACCTACTTTGAATGATAGGGATTAGAGTTCTTTCTCTTTTGCAATTGACCACCTGGTCTACCCAACATCATTGACAGTTGTCATTTTTCTTAGATTCATCTTTAACAACCTTATTAAAAAATAGTTGGAATTACAGGGTTTATTTCCAGACCCGTAGTTCCATTCTAGTTATCTAATTTTTTGTTTTTATGATAGCTCCAGGCTATCTCTATTATTGCATCTTTGTAGTTAAGTTTTGAAGTTAGGAAGTATAATTCTTCCAACTTTACGTTTTTGACTGAGGATTTATAAATATCAAAGGATTTATAAATATCAAAGATTTTAAAATCAGATTACCAATTTTCCACATGTACTTGGCATTCTCACAGGTTCTGTGTTTCAGTCAATTTAGGAAGTATCTTTGCGATCTGAAGATTTCTAACTTATGAACAAAATTTCTATTTCCATAGAGCTCTAGTTTTTCTTCTCATTTTTGGTATAAAAGTATTGCATTTTTAAATTTAACTTATTGCTAGCCTTTTTTTTATTTCACACAATTGTAAATGAATTTATTTCCTTGGGTTCATATTTTTGTATAGCTTATTAGTAGCCTGGAGAAATGTAATCTTTTGTTATCAATATCATGTTTAAAATCTTTGTACAACTTGTTTGACACTCTTTTTGTACATTCTTTAAGAGATTTGCTACATTTATATCAAGTATAAATACTGTCTCTGTATCCTCTTGAGTCTGTAGCCTTTTTTTTCTCTGGTGCTTCTTCTGGTTGAACTCACCCACACCGGACTTTACTTCTTATTTTTGAATCAGCTCCGCTAGAACACACTGTACAATGTTGTTGGGGGGGCACTTTTTCTCTAGTACCATGTTTATTGTTTTAGTGAGATTTTCTTTATCAGGTTGAGTATAAAGGTTTCATAGCTTACATTTTTTTTGTGAAGTACTTTGTCAAATACTATATGCCTGTGGAGGTGGCCATGTTTTTAAAAAGATCATTTGTCCTAATAATATATCATGATTTTCCTGAGGAGATGTACAAAAATCCATCTATTCATTCTGTGATGGCTAATCTTCATTGTCAAGTAGATAGGATCACTCCAAAGGCAAATCTTTGGGTATGTGTCTGAGGGTGTTCCCGGGGAGCTTTTACAGAGCAGGAAAGCCCCACACAGATGTGGGCAGCTCCATGCCATGAGCTGGATAAAAGTGAATACAAAATGACTAAGCGATCTGAGCATGGGTTCCCATCTCTCTCTGCTTCTTCACTGCAGATGCAGCCTGGGCTGCTGTTGCATGCCTCCCAGCTCCTAGGGAAGTTCCTGGGTTTTAGATATGTGAGCTAAACAAGAGCCCCATCCTTCCTTCCTAACTTGCTTTTGTTAGGAATTCCATCACATGGGAATTGTAACTAACACATCCTGTCACCTTTTCCTGTCAAATTAGTTGAATTCAAGTTAGCAAGCCTCTTGTGTCTTCTATTACCTCGCCAGGTAACATGCCATATGCTGCAGTTAACAGAGACTCATGCCCTGTCCATTTGCACTGGAGGCACTCACAGCCTCCAGCGCCTGGAATCTCTAACTCTCCAGCCTACAGCTCTAGAATGACAGTGCTGGTGTTTACAGTCATACTTAGGCTGACTGGGAATGGAAAATGATAGGAAAGGCCAGAGGACAAACTATGAGCCCTAAGGATAAGTAGGGAGGTGGAGTCCCATGATCCCCTTTTCCTGCTTTATTCAATTACAGGGCAGATCATGAACTGCAGAAACTCCAAGGGGAAGGGTACATTGCAAACAGATCTGTGAGACCTTACATTTCTAAGATGTCATCTTCACACTACATACTGTTTTGTTAAGGTGAGCCATCTATTAATTGTGGCCCGTTCATCTAGCTTCCAGCATGGTTCTGGAGAAGTCTAAAGCCACCCTGATGCTAATCCCTTCATGTGACCTGATTTTCTGCATTGTTGGAGATTTCTCTAGCTCTAGTTTTGAAATTTCTGGATGCCACAGTTTGATGGAAGCCGCCCTTGTCTCTGTGATGAAGCCTCATGTCTTTCTGGGAACTCAGGTCAGAAGTACCTTCCCTCTTCATCCCTATTCCTAGAGATTCTGAAATATCAACTTGGGAGTATCCTGGTCTGATCTTTGCTCTTTTAAAAATTTTCACCCTTAACTTTCTTTCATCCTCTTGAAATTCTAGTTTCCAAGATTTTTCTTGTAGTTCTTCAGTTTATTTTTGCTGCTGTTTATCCTTACGTTATATATTATGCTTTTTCTCCTCTCTCAAAAGACAGTAATTTAGTCTTTAAATCTTCTCCCTGACAGGTTCTCCTGAGTTGCTGTTTACGGTTTGGTCATTCATGCTAGAAGCTTCTAACAATATCAGATTGCCTTTAAGACAGAAATCTAATAAAGCAGTCATGACTGGGAGCTGAAATGGGAAAAAGGTGTCAAGCTAGCCACGAAGTTACAGACAGCTGGAGATCTTCAAAAACTACTGGCACTCTAGACATGACTTTTAAATTTTATCTATGAGTGCAGAGATCTTGAAAAGCTTCCCGGGCAGGCAATGTCATCATGCTGGTAGGATTTAAAAGCCACTGAGCCATTCTACTGAAGAATCTAGATCTCCCAGGGCCTTGTCTCACCTCTGCATGACTCTGGTCACGGGCCTTTGTTGTATGGTATTCCCCTCAGCTCTGGGTCAGGACTCCCCAGGCAGGGACTTTTGAGTGATAATGTAGGCAGTGGTGAGGGTAAGGGGCGTCTAACAGGGTAGTGATGTTATACAGTCCAGCTGCAGGCAACCCATTGTATTCAGTGAATGGAGTGATGCAGCCATCACTTTTTCAGCCTTCAAGATATTCTGCATTGAGAATTCTGCACTGATTTTCCATTGGTGCTAATTTTCCACCTTGACAAATAGAGATTTTGCATTCCCTTGTCTGGTTTCCAAACTTCCAGTGTCAGTAACATTTTTAACCATGCTCCTGTAATTCTGGGGGAAGAAACAATTCATTTACTATAGTTTCTCAAGTGTCATGTCCATGTAGAATCTGATGCTTGTTCATGAGACAGAAAGGGAGGTTTGAGTTACATACAATGTTTGCACAACTTTCCCCATGCGGGGGAATGACTAGTGAAACAAATTAACCATAATGATAAACCCATCACCAGGTTCTTTTTCTCACCAGCTTAACCACTTAACTACCGTGGTTTCTTCTTTCTTGTAGTCTCATGCAGGAGAACGCTAGTTTCTTGCTATTGTTGAGTGAGACCCAGAGGAGGAAGGAATTAAAAAGTCTGAGTTCATCACTGGACAGGAAATAGCCAGTCAATGATGGGTAAGACAGGGAGATCTGTGCTCCTGATTTCTGGCAGCAGACAAAGTAGTAAGCTAGTAACTATCTAAACAAAGACACTCAACTAAAGCCTTAACCTGGAATTCGAGTTACTTTGAAATAGCAGTGATGAGATTGAAGGGGTGCTCCTGGACCCCACTCACTACTAGACAGGTGACAACACCATCATGTACTATGTCACCTGCTTGGTCTCACCTGCCTGGGTGCTCAAGACATATAAACTGGAACTTTTGGGGATGGCAAGTACTTAAAAAGGGTAACAATAAGAGTAATCATATTTAAGATTCTTCTTGCTGAAGAACCCTACTTAACTCAGAAAGAATTAAAACATTTATTGGGCATAAATATATTACATACACTACAGATACAGTTAGGTATTACATATAGCATAGTATTTGCAAAATCTATACATTAAAATTGATATGGCAGTTTTAATACAATGTATCTGAAATAATCTAAAATTTACAAGACAGGAAAACATATGATTATTTTTTTCTCCTAAAGTTGAAAAGCTTGGAATGTATGTCCAACAGTGAGGTAAAACATTTCATCTTTCAATTTAAAGAATTGTGCAAGGGTAACATTCAAACACATTCTATTAGGGCACTTTTCAATTTTGACACAAATACTGAATGATTGTAGCCAAAGAAACAGGGTTAGAAAATGTCAACATCTCAAGCTTGATAATAACAAGGCAGATAATATGCAAAATATCCTTTAAAAAAGTTTTTTTTTTTTTTTTTGTTAACCATTTTCTTTGAGGACAAAGGGCAGTTTGCTTCAGGTGACTAGAGTTTCTTGTGTCAGAAATGCATGTGACATACAGAAAGCATCAGAAGAGCATTAGGATGTCACTCACTCATTCCTACATAGGGCAAAAGGACAGAGGTGGGTTAATAAAACACTTTCTCTTATTGTTCCTTTGTAATGGCAATATATAGAGTTATATATCCATAGCACATATACAGACTTGTGATAGAAAATAGTGCCATGTAGAGGAATCATTTCCCGACGGAAGAGATTATAATAAAAACCAAATAATGGAGAGCAATAGAATAAAGTGCTGTCTGCTCACGTGTCATACACTTCAGCTTTCTGATGGGCATGGGGCACGGAAATCTCCGATAGGTCAAAAGTTCATACAGATTTTGGCCAGAAATATTATTTCTTTAATATCATTCAACCAATTCAGAGACTTCTTTACAGCAGCAGTGCTGAAGTGTTTCAAAAGAAGACTTTTCCCACAAATAGCTTTAAACATTATTCTGCTGAATTTGCTTTCACCTGTCTCAGAAAATGAAGATGTAGTGTCACAGTGGGCTAAAGGACACCTGTGGATGAATGAACGAGTTTTGGAAGGCCAGAGCTTTGGCAAAAATATATTTACCATCAGTTTACAAGTCTAATTACACTAGTTATTATAGTCAATAACAAAATGCAGAGCTCTCTAGCACTTAACTACATTGATATAGGCACACAATAACACATTGATCTTAGCACTCTCCCAAGAGATGATTATGGTCTTCTGGGTACATGTAAACCTTTCAATCACTGATAATGGAATTTTTTGGCATTTAATGAATTACATGCTCTTCTTATCTTTAAAAACACAAGAAAATGTCAAAAGGTTAATACTACAGATGCTGCCAAGGAACAAAACTGACCTAAAATTACAAAAGTATAAAACACACAAAATATAACATGCTACGAGGGCAAATTAGTACATAAGTACATTTAAAAATTTTTACAATAAATAAAGATTGCACTGTAATTGGCATTTAAAGTACTGTATGCAGAATATAGTATAAATAAACCCCAAACAAAATAATGTTGGTTTCCCCATGACTTTGGTATGGGAATATTATAAGCTAGTACAGGGTACTTACTGCATCATAGACAACGTAGACCAAGCACAAAACAGCTATGATCAAGAAAAACCAAGGAGCAAAAATATACAAAAAACCAGGAATAGGGGGATCGGCTGTGTCTGTTGCACCCTTTTGGAATACAGTTGCACCTCCAACTCTTAAGTGTCCCTGAGGTACTCGAACATTGTGGACTTCATATGAGTAATCCAATGACTTTGGGTTAGAACTGATTATCTCACGACTCTAAATGAACATGCACGGTAACACTTGCACTCCAATAGCACCGGTGGATCCAAGATCTCAAAGGGCTTACAGATACTGAATCCCCATTTGATTTGATTTCTCATGCGTGGGAAAATAGGCACAGAGAGGTGACAAAGGAAGTTAGTGACAGATCCAGGGAGAGAATTTTGTAGGCTCTTGGGCCTCAAACACACTGCTAACAAGTAGTTACCACTCCCCTCCACATGTGGCTGGATCAGGCCTCAGAAACAAGGACAAATGTAGATGGCCTTCGTGGGCTTTATCAGCGAGATTTGTATCTACTGCTACATTAGTATTTTGGGCACTGAAATAAGGTATTGAATGACATTTGCTTCACTGATAGCCAAAAGGATAGCCAAAGGCAAACCTTTCAAAACTAATGGGCCAACATGTAAAAAGACAGCTCACAACTGTGAGAATTCAACTGCCATGAGTTCTCGTCACATAATTCTGGTCAAACATAACAGAATATAATAACTCTAGTGATTAGAAGTAGTTATATACAAAGACAGACAGGCAAGTTAAAGCAGCTTTTAAAGTAGCTGAACAGGAAACAACTAACTATTGCACAATGCCCTCTTAAAGTTGCTGATATGGACCGACGTGGAAATCTACAATGCTCCATCATTTATAGGTGCATTTGCTTATGGGATTTCTTAGACAGGCAACTCATAGTGTTAAAATCATAAGGGATACAAAGTAGTAACACATTTAGATTAAAGTACGCACTTTGATTGAAATGAGTAAACAGTTGCCTGACTGAGTGATGACAGGATGATGTAGGTGGCCTCAGCCAAAGGCACACATGTTCTGTATGTTCTTGCGTGGCGTTACTCTGACAACAGCAAAAACCCAGCCCTCAACTCCATACACTGTGATTCTGTTACAGATAAAGACAATCAAGAAGTGGCTGTGAATATAAATTACTAAACTGAACACACACACAAAAAATCAAAGGCTTGCAAAAGACGTCAGTGGAAACAGAATAGAAGCATACTGGAAAGCTTGAAAATGTAAGCTCACCGGGCACTGGGCACACTGAGCTCACCGGGCACTGGGCACACTGAGCTCACCGGGCACTGGGCACACTGAGCTCACCGGGCACTGGGCACACTGAGCTCACCGGGCACTGGGCACACTGAGCTCACCGGGCACTGGGCACACTGAGCTCACCGGGCACTGGGCACACTGAGCTCACCGGGCACTGGGCACACT
>PVIH01010613.1:0-14451 GCA_004025045.1 Sigmodon hispidus
TGTCTCCTGTCACCTCTCTGGTCAGGGTTCGAATCCGCCCCTCAGAGACCCCTGCAGTTGGTTTGCTCAGTTCACTCAGTTCGGGGTCGCAGTAGGGATCCTTGCAGATACCCTCAACAGCAGCAGGAGCTGTGGGTGTGGCCAGGTGCAGAGTTCAGCTGCCCCCTGCTCCAGAGTGTGCTGGGACGCTGCAGAGAGCTCCGGTCCCGGCAATGACCTTTTCTTAATCCCACTCAAAGTTATACACTCTTTTTCTATCATTATTTTTTGCACATGTGTGCATTATTGCACACACACAAATGCATAAATATATAAATACAAGAATTGCTTGTATGTACAGGATTTCAAGAATGATTGGCTATTACATATTAGATATCCAATTAAGATATCTAATCACTGAGAAAGACTAATCTCATTAGTTGTGTACAGTTTGGGCTGTTTTGTTCCAGTATTAATTGACAATGAGTGAAATACATTGTTACACAATTCTGGAAGCTGAAATTTCAGAATTAAAAAAAAACTAAAACATATAAGGGAGGCCCTTCTTGCAACATGATAATATGGTTAGGGCATATATGGTTTCTTATAAAGAAATTAATAGAGAATGATACATACAGAGAGGAAAATATTTTCCATAGGGAAACTTCTCCTCTGATGCTATCATCAATTTCTGTGAGAAAAACAAACATTTTGATTGAATTATCTATCAATATTCTTTAAGTGACAATTAAATTTCAATGTGAGTGTGGAAGGAAACAAAAAAACCTATAGTATTTGACAAATTGTAGGTATAAGGAAGTTGATCAGTACCCCCAGCTTAATATTTTAATCTATTTAGTTATTTTTTTATATTTAAGGAAAATTTTTGTTTCATGGTCTGAGTTGCCAGTTCTTCTGCATCATCTTCCACAATTCTAGGATTACATTTTTGAAGTACTTTCACTATATTAAGTAACATTATTAATGATAAAAATTTTATATATCCTTAAAGTGACTTTCTGATATTATCACAAAAAGGATATTAGTCCTGGTTTTCCATGCTTTTCCCCCTAATTTTAAAGTTAAGTATAGAATTAATAGCAGAGAAAATATTACACATAAGACAGAAATATAGAACAAATGCATGCATTTGTAAAATTTTAAATTGGAAATAAATGTTCTTAAGAAATTAACCTCATCCCAGTCATAATTAATTGTGTGAATAATTACTGGTCATCCCTTGTACACAAAGAGATTCAAGCCTCAGTATATACTTTGAACATACCCTCCCCTGAAAAAAAATTCACACAAAACTATGAAGATACATTTAAAAAGATTTGTTTCAATGGGAAGGTATTATGTACAGACAGATTGAAAGAATCAGGGTTATCAGTTTGCCAATGAGGCAGAAACTGATTTATAAATTTAATAGACTTTCCTTTAAATTTTTGAGCTCTTGTTAAAAAAATGTAAATAAAAATTTCAAAAAAAAACCCACCAATTACTAAGAATAAACAAAAGTGCATAGATGAAAGATTCAGATTCTCTAGTTTGAAAGCTGATTCTAAGCCTATACATTCAGCTAATGGGCTGTTGGTATAAGGACATGCATGATCAATGAAGGAGCTGGAGGAATGAATGATAGTTGCCTTGGTAGTGAATTAATACTGAACAAAAATGTCAAGATAATTTCAATCCATAGACTATAGTATTTTCAATTAGGAGTCATCTCTCTCTGATTTCTAATCTTTTTCAAATATATTCATACAAAGTAACTTTTAAAAAAATGGATGCATTGTGGAATAAATATAGTAGACAGCTAGAAGTAAAATGCTTGTGAGCTACCCAATCCATGCTCCTTTGGTTCTCTTGGCATGAGCAATGAATGTTATTAACTATTTAACCATCTCTTCATCATCCCAGGGCATTGCTTAAATAAGATACTTTTTCAGTGAGAAATAGAGTATTATGCACAAAAGAAATTTTAAACTAATGTTAAATTTATTTAAAGTTTAAAACTTAATTAAGTGTATTCAGGCTAATGAGAGTAAGATCTGACATGTTTGGGTTTGATTTTTTTTTTTTTTTTGTAAATAGATTCATCTCTTACACAACACATCTTGACCAACTACCTCCACTCCTCCAAGCTGACTGCCACCTTCTCTCTTCCCAAGATGCACTGCTCTTCCATTTTCTCTTTAGAAAAGAGTAGGCCTTCAAGGGATCATAACCAAACAGAATGAAATAAGATACAATAAGACACAGTAAAACCTTTTTTATCTAGACTAGGAAACCCAATAGAAGGAGAAGAGTCTTAATGGCAGGCAAAAAAGTCAGAGACATATCCGCTCCTGTTGTTAGTACTCTCACAAGAACTTCAAGTTAATGTCATAATATATATTCTAAGAACCTGTTTCAGGTACTTGCAGGCCCTGCTAATGCCATTTCAGCCTTTGTAAGCCAGTGTGAGCCCTGCTTAGTTGATTTGGTGAGCCATGCTCTCTTGACGTCTTCCATCCTCTCTGATTCCTACAGTCCTTTCTCCATCTCTTTAGATATTCCTGATCTCTTATGGGAGAGAACAGTAGACCTCCAATTTGGACTGTCTCTACATAATGTCTGGCTGTAGGTCTCTGCATCTGCTCCAATCTATTGATGGAGGAAATCATTCTGATGATGTGTAGACAAAGTACTGATTAGTGAATATAACAGAATATCTTTAGGAGAAATTTCATTGATAATTTTTTTGTCAGTCACATTTTGTGTTAATCTAGGTCTCTGGGCAATCCAGTCTGTGGTTCCTAGATGTCTAATCAGTGTAGGGCATGGGTTCCCACTCATGGGCCTCAAATTAAATCAGACTTTGTTATAAAGTAGCAATGAAATGTAATTTTGCTAATGAACATCTGTGTTTTCCAATGGTCTTAGGTGACCCCTGTGAGAGAATTATTTGACTCTTGCAAGGGGGTCGTGACCTACATGTTGAAAAACACTGCTCCAACATTAACACTGTTATACTATAGGGATGGGAAAAGCTCAAAAAGAATATTTTGGAAGCATAAAAATATTAAAATTGTAAATAATTATATTACAATTCCATAGCCATTGTTAATAGTTTTATAATCTGTTTGCTATAGCAATTTATTCTTTGGAAACTTGCTACACACGTTGGCTGCATAGGTAACAGTTATATTGCCACATCATGTTATTCCAAATACATTCAAATTAAAACTATTTCTCTATTAAAACTATTTCAAAACACATATTTATGTGTTTAAAACATAACATTTTGATCACTGGTAAGTAGTCTGTGTAATTAGCATAATAAATTATTTGGCTTCTGCTGTCAAACAAACAAATAAAAAATCAGACATTGTTTGACCACTCTCATATGATTTGTGCCACATTGCCCCAACATTCTTGAAGGTAGAACAGATTGAAAGTCTAGGGTTTTGTGGCTGGATTGGAGTCCAGGTTTCTCTCTCTGTAGTTTATGGTACTCCAAGCCCATGCCAGCTCAACTGCACCCTACATTTGATGAGCAGAGTTAAAGCTGCTCTTGGCAATGGGCCACACTGTCAGATTTCAGAGGGAAACATTCTGTCTTACCATCAGCCTGGGTTGTTTAGGAATCTCCATAAAACCTTCTCTGCCAGCAACATAACCAAATACAACCCAGTCCTCCTTTGCTGGCTACAAAATATACAAGATCAGACTTGTATCCTTCAGAAGTAGAAAGCTCCTCTAGGGTCACCCTCATAGATTTCAGGAAGTTTTCACTTCCTTGTTTTCAAACTGTCCTCCAATCCCCCAATTTGAGTTTTCTCTCCTCACACTCTCCCTCCATTATGGTGCCCTGATCCTTCCTGTCTCAGTTTGGATTTTCATTGAATTTTGGAAAGTCTTTAAATTGTTTGTTTATTTCTCTATTGATCTGTTTTTTTATTCAGTGTGGAGCTGTTTAGTTTCTATGAGTTTGTAAGCTTTTAGTTTTTGTTGATGTCCAGTTTTAATACATCATGGTCTAATAGTATGCAGATAATTAATTCAAATTTCTAATATCTATTGAGACTGTCTTTGTGTCCAAGTATATGGCCAATTTTGGAGAAAGTTCTTGAGGTGCTGAAAAAAAGGTATATTCTTAGTTTGGATGATGTAATGTTCTGGAAATATGTTAATTTGGTTTATAAATTCACTAATCTTAAGAATTTCTCTGCTTTGCTTTTATCTAGATGACCTGTCCATCAGTGAGAATGGGGAACAGAAGTCTCCCACATTCAGAGTGTGAGAGTCAATGTGTGATTTAAGCTGTAGTAGTGAATACAATGGTGGATTCCCTTGAGTGTGCAGCATAGATGTTAACAATTGAAATGTCATCTTGGTGGATTTTTTCTTCAGTGAGTATATAGTATCTTTTCCCATGTCTTTTGATTAATTTTGTTGTGAAGTTATTAAAATGACCCACACCACATTTATTCTCAGGAATTCTTGGAATTTTCTTGGAATTCTTTTTTCAACCCTTTACCCTGAGATAATGTTGATGTTGAGGTATGTTTCTTGTATGCACCAGAAAGATGAGCCATATTTTTGTATCCATTCTGTTAGTTTGTTTCTTTCCATTAGTACCATTGATTTCAGAATATATAACAATGTTCAGAGATATTTTGGTGTTGGTATTGGTGGTATTGGTGTGTCTGTGTATGTGTGTGTTCTTTCCTTTTTTTTTTTTTTGGTTTTGCTGATATAAGATTATTTCTTGTGTTTTTATGTGTATAGTTTAACTTCCTTTGTTGGATTTTAGATTTTTCCTTCTAGCAACAATTATAGGGCTGACTTTGTATACAGTTATTGCTTAAATTTGCTGTTATTATGAAATATCTTAATTTCTCCATTTGTGATTAATATAAATTTTAGTGGCTATAGAAATCTGAGCTGATATTGGTAGTCTCTTAGAGTCAGTAGCACATCTGTCCAAGCTCCTTTGGCTTTTAGAGTCATCTTTGAGATAATTAGGTATAATTCTAATAGATCTGCCTTTATATGTTACTTGATCTTTTTTTTGCAGTTTTTAATATATTTTTTTATTTTTATATTTAGTGTTTTGATTATTGTCCCAAGAGGCCTTTCTTTTCTAACTTAATCTATTTGGTCTTCTATATGCTCCATGTGTCTTTATAGATACGTCTCATTTTTCAGGTTAGGAAATTTTTCTCCTGTGATTTTGCTGAAAACATTTTCTGGGCTTTCAATCTGTGATTTTCCTTTTTTTTTTTTTTATCTATTCCTATTAGTTCGGTCTTTTCAAAGTGTGCCAGAATTCCTGGATGTTCTGTGTCAGGAATTTTTTAGATTTAATATTTTCTTTGACTCATGTATTTATTTCCTCTACTGTATCTTCAAAGCCTGAGATTTTCTCTTCCTTCTATTGCATTGTGTTGATGAAGCTTACCTCAGTAGTTCCTGTTTATACTCCTAATTATTTTTTTTAATTTTCATAATCTCTGAGTTTGTGCTTGCTTATATATATATACATATATATATATATATATGCAATGTTGAAATAAAAAATAAAAGGACCTAATGTGGTAGGCTCTAGTGGTAACATATTATTCTGACTTATTGAATGTATTTTTATGCTGCCATCTAGACATCTGGGTTTGTGGTAATAATAAATAGTTCTAGTTATTGATTTCAGGATTAGTCTTGGTTAGATGGGAGTTTTGTTCCTTGGCTTCTGTTTTCTCTCTAGAGTTTCAGAGAACAGGTTGGCTGTGTGCTGCCTATTTTTCTGGTCTGCTCTACTACTGAATCCACAGGAAATGCTTGTTGGTGTTGGCAGCTAGTGGAAGGATAGGCAGAGAGAGATTTTTGATAGAAGTAATAGACAAGAAGAAAGGGAAAGTTGCCCCTGATATTCTGCAGAAGGGTGAGAGGCAACTCTGAGTGAGTACTAGGCCTGAGGAGTGTTGTAGTAAGTTTCTGGCCTGTCTGGCCCGTGATCCAGGTCATAGACACTCAGACCTGCAGTTCCGCAATCCCAATGACTTACACAGAAACTTATATTCATTACACTCTGTTTGCTGACTGACTTGGGGCCAAGGCATATAACTGGCTAACTGCTTACTCTTAAACTAATCCATGATTCTTATCTTTTCAGTCATGTAGCTTGGTACCTTTTCTCCAAGCAGCATTTGATTATTTTTTTCTGCATCTGCTAGGATCTCATCATGGTGTCTCTCTAGCTTCTCTGCTTTGCTCTTCCTATTTCCATTTGTTTTTTAATCTGGGAACCCTGCCCACACTTCCTGTCTGGCTTCAGCCAATCAGCATTTATATTAAACCAGTAGGCAGGAGAATTATTTACAATGCAACAAAATTATTCCACTACATATTCCCTTTTATTTTCTTTAAAACAAGAAGAACCATAAATTTATTATCCTTTTCCACCCATTATCTGTAACATCTTATAACCAACACTGTAAACAAGCACAAACATTTATAATCTATTTTTGGGGAATGTGAGTGCAGTTCTTTAGGCTACTTTCTGCTGAATTGAGGTATGGCAATTCCATGGGAATCCAAAGAAAAATTTAGGATTATGGACAAGTCTTTAGTGGAATAGTCACTAAGGCTGGGTTATCTCAACCTGTATCTTTGAATCTGTTTTGAATAAAGAGATCTGAAGAAAACTGCAACAGAGGTGCTCTGAAATGCTGAGTCATCTGGGCCATTTGTTTTCATTGAAGACTTTTCAGGTGGTCTTCCTTGATCAAACTTTATTATCTTTAACCAGGAATAAATCCAAGTTTTCTTATTTTCTGTAAAATTATGGAATACTACTCAGCAGTAAGAAAAAATGATATCCTAAAATTTGCAGGCAAATGGATGGATTTGGAGAATATCCTCCTGAACGAGGTATCACAATCTCAGAAAGATAAGCAGGGGATGTACTCACTCACTAGTGGTCTCTAAACAAACAAACAAGAAAAAAAGCCAAGCATGCCCAAGCGGCAAACCACAACCACTGAACATCTTGGGACCAGAAACACCTTTGGACCCCACTCCAACTATAGGAACACCTGACTCACTCTTGAGGGAGGGTGGACAAAACTGTATTTGGCCAGGAGTGGTGACTGATGCAAGCATTATTGGGTCAGTGGGACCATAGGACTGTCTGCTCCCTGCCCAGGGAGGGGATGGGGAGTTGTGGAGAAGTAAAATGATCTGGTGTGGTGGGAAGGGGAAGGGACCTTGAATAAGGATATACAGGGATGGAAAAAAAATTCAGAGGGAAAGCTGAACACAAAGTAAATATATGTGTAGCAATCTTATTTGCATTATCACCCTTGATAAGCCATGCTTATGATTTTTATTTTCTTTATAGTTATTGTTAACTTTTCAGCATTTTAAATTCATTTTACTGTTTTTTTGATAAATACAAAATAAATAAAGAAGAAAAAATAAATAAATAAATAAAAACGAAATCCTCTTCTCCAAAGTAGCATATCTTTTGATTTCAATTTTAAAGTCAACTCATTTACAAAATATATAGGTTGGATTAAACAAGGAGCATTTGTAATTAAATGGCTTTTAATAGCTTTTACTACTTCATTTTCAGTCAAAAATAACCTTAAAGACAATAGCATACAATTTCCAGACATTCTTTGTAATTTCCATCTTTCTTGCCTTATTATTTTTTTATTCTATTTCTTTTTTATTTTATTCTATTTCTATCGAGGTACTAGTAGGATCCACAGTTACCACTCTGGGGAATTTTAGGATCCCTATAATCACCAAGTAAAGTACTATCATCTGCTGCTCATAAACTTCATTTAAGTATTTGGTAGCAGGGCCTCTTAAAAGACTCACAAGTGTTTTGCCTCTAAGGCTGAATCAGGAGCCTCTCTTTAAAAATCCAAGCCTGGAGGCTGGAGTGATGGCTCAGCAGTTAAGAGCACTGACTGTTCTTACGAAGGACCTGAGTTTGATTCCCAGCATCCACATGGCAGCTAACAACTGCCTGTAATTAAAAGTTCTGACACCCTTACACAGTTACACATACACCAATTCACATAAAATAAAAAGAAATTTAAAAAAGCCAAGCCTGTACTTTCCTCCAGCAAACAGCTGATTCAAGAAAATGCTGTTGCTACAAAGTATCAATCTTTGACTATGTTTCCTTTTAGTCCTTATAAACAGAAACCTTAAATTCACCAAACATTGCTCCTTGCTTACATTGAGACTCTGCTCTAGCCTGTTCACAATCTTTCTCAAGCTTATGTGGGTGTATATCACCCAGGTTGGGCTGCCATTGGTAGTATTAAGTTTCTGGGCTGGACTTTCCTGCTTTACCCTGAGGTTTTGACCCAGTGCCCCACTGTCCAGAGTCCCATAGTCCCACAGAAATACACAGATACTTTCATTAATTTTATGTTGATTGATCTAGGGCTTAGGCATATAACTTGCTAACTCCTTCATTTTAACTGAACTCATGATTCTTATCTTGATCAGCCATGTGGCTTGATACCTTTTCTCAGAGCAGCATTTCAACTTCTTTTCTCTGCATCTGCTGGCTTCTCATCATGGTGGTTCTGTGGTGTCTCTCTGGCTTCTCTGTTCTGCTTTTCCTGTTCCCAGAATTTTCTTAGTCTGTTACCCCACTCACACTTCCCGTCTGCCCTTAGGCGATCAGCATTTTTATTAAACTAGTAGGTAGGACAGCTATTTACAATTCGACAACATAATCCCATTACATGGAAAAAAGTTAGGGAGGTAGGTAGGCAGTAGTCTGCACTGGTTGAGCAGGTTGTCCACCTGATTTGGAGACTAGGATATAGCAATTTTGAGGGAAGGAAAGGGCATTATGGGATAGTCTATGAGATTTAAAAGGTGTATACACAAGAAGGAGTAAATTTTCAGCTCATGTTTTGTTACAGCACTAGAGAATTGGGTCTCCGGTAACAGAGAGTAGAGAAGTTCTGCTGGCAACCATTTCAAAGCCATCACAATGAAAACTAACTTTCATGGTACCAGAAGTTTCCATGTACACTTCCAAAGAAGAGAAGCAACCCACAGTTTTACCCAGATATTATGTCTGTGAACCATAATAAGTGTGGCACAATATATGATCACATGCACACCCATACATATGCATACACACACAAAGGAGCAGCAGTGCTTAAATAATAAGAAGTCATGACCCTGAAAAGGAATAAGAGGTGTGGTACATGCAAGGCTGTGGAGGGAGAAAATGGAAGAGGGAAATATAATTATGTATTATAATCTCAAACAGTAATATAATATATATATGGAGAGAGAGAGAGAGAGAGAGAGAGAGAGAGAGTAGTAGTAGTAGTAGTACACAAGAATCAGAAATTTTAGCATGGAACTTAGGCAAGAAAACCAAAAAAATAAAAGGAAACCAAAGGAAGGTACAAAAGAATCAGAGATACACTGTTTTATATACTCAGGATTCTCATAAAAATACCACATTGGAACCATACACAGAGGACCTGGTACAGACCCACTGTGCCCTGTGAGTGCTGCTTTAGACCTTGTAAGTTGATATTGATACACTCTTGTCCCTTCCTCTTTGGCAGAGTTCCTTGAACCGTGAGGGGAGGAATTTGATGAAAACAACTCAGTTTAGGTTTGAGTGTTCCAAGGTCTCTAATTCTCTCAGTAATTCCAGTCTTGAAATCTGTATATTTGTTCCCATCTGCTTTCAGGAAGAAGCATCTCTGATGATGGCTGAACAAGGCACTGATCTTTGAGTATAGCAGGATATTTTTAGGAGTCGTTTTATAACTACTTTGTTTTTCTTTTTTGAGACCAGTACTATTTGGTTTTCCCCCAGGACCCAGGGCTAACTAGTCTTTGATTTTTTTTGTTCACCCAAACACTTGGAGTATGGATTTAATCTCATGAAGTGGGCCTTAAGCTGAATCAGTTATGGATTGGTTACTTCTAGGAGCTTTGTGCCACCTGTGCTATCATATCTTGCAAATATTACATTATTGCCCATCAAAATGTTTGTGCCTGGTTTGATATTTACTTTTTTCCTTGGATAGCATGTAGAGTACATCCCAAAACACTAGAAGGTAGGGATGAAAAAACTATGTAGGCACCAGCTCAACTTTATCATGTCCAATAAATTCTATGGGTGTTGTCTTCAGCCATTGTGTTTTGCTGTCAATTTATGAAGAGAAACCTATAGTCTTGGCAACAGCCTATATAGCTCCTTGAATTTGGATTGTATGAAAGACTCTGAGTCAAATATCAGAGAAAGGCTGAAATATCAGGGAGAGGAAGCACCACAGTCAATTTTCACCCAGCTGTCTTGCAACTTCCTCAGCTTTGCTCCTGGTTGCTTCCTACTGTCCATTCTGCCTCTGCTGGATTCCTAAGAGGCCTTCTATAACTTTCTCATCAGCTGTATCCCTTCCAGGTTAGAATTAAAAGTGTGTACTACTCTATTTTGTAGCTATCCTTGAACTCACAAAAACAGAGGAAGTTCTGTCTCTGGAGTTATGAGATTAAGGGTGTAAATCACCACTCCCAGCTTCCTCTGTACTGACATTAAGGTGTGTGCTCTTGAATCTCAGCTGTTTGTCCTTGTACTCAAAGATCAAGTAATTCCTGAGCTGTCTGCCTAGAATTTAACTGTGTGTTTTCTCCCCAATATGCAGGTTTTATTAAATATGTAATATATCACCACAAGCTTAAGGATTTACATGGGTCCCGTTTGGGTAACAACTCACAGAAATACAATCCAGTATTTTGCTACTGAAAGCTTTGCTTGCTGAAAAGAGGTGGTCTGTTGGGAATCTGTAACTCTCATTATTTGACAATTTCATTTAGATGCCTTCATATGTACACAATTTTCTACTGCATTATGTTTCTATACTTCCCCTCAAGGGCATCTACCTTTATTTCCCTCCACAAGCTCCTCTCCCTCTCAACTTGACCACCCCATCCATTTATAACTACCAATGATATTTCCTTTTTCTGATGAAATATATCTGTTCCCTATAGTCCCTTATATTTTATTTTGTTATATGATTTTAACAAATGAATGAACAAATAAAAACATAGCCAATAGGGTAAAGGTTAACAACTTAACTGTTATTTATGACTGTTGGAAGATAGAAAATTAGCTTTCTCTAGTATAGTAACACCAGGAATATCAACCACTCTAGGACAGGTTTTATGTTGAGGAGTAGTTGCTCAGGGTATAACTGACTTCATAGGTTTTTGTATGATTTTATTTGTTTACAGGTTGATGTTTTCTGGGATTTTTGGCAGGATTTATTTGGATTTTATTCTCTTGTTTTTAGAGAGTTTGTTGTATTGAGTTTCTGTTTGAGATTTTTTTGGAGGGAATAGATAGATGCATTTTTATTTTTTACTTATATCCTTATTATTGGTAGTCTTATAGTCACAAAACATGAAAGTTACTTTTATCTAAATTTTTCCATTTTTAAAAAAATTAAAATGTCATAAATGTTTATTTTTAATATATAAAATTGGTCTTTCTTTTTTTTTTTAGTTCAGCTAGGTTTCTTTCTTTTTTATTTTTATAGAATAAAGTCTCACTTATTATCCATGTGTCCCCTTAATCTTATTTCCTTCCCCCTCTGGACCCCTCTCATTTTGTTTGGGTTTTTTTTTTTTTGAGAAAATAATAAAGTGGAATAGGTAGAAATAAGAAGAAAATCTGTAAGAATTCAGAAAGAATATGATTAAATATATTTAAATTTTGAAAACTATTTTAAATTTCAAATATCACAAAAAGAGTTCTATGAACAGTCAGGTTCCATTCACAATTTAGTCTGGTTAAATTATAAACTTCTGGGAAGCTGAAAACTAGTTGCTATTTTTCTTTAAGAATACAAATGTATTGCCAACTAATACTTTAAACTAGAGGAAAGTTTGTGATACTTATTAAAGTAGTTAAAGGTCTGGGCAAAAATTTTCAATGAGAATGTAAACATTTCTGTTAAAATTCTTCAAAACAGAACAGGAGTGTAAATTGTGTTAAGTAAAGTGAATAAATCTGCAAGATAAACAAAACCTTATCCAAACTAACCAAAAAGCAGAGACAGAATATCCAAATTAACAATCTTAGAAATAAAAAGTAGAACATAACAACAGACACAGAGGAAATCCAGAGAATTATTTGGTCATACTTAAAAATCCTGTACTCTACAAAATTAAAAACCTGAGAAGAAATAGATTTCTGGATAGGGACCACTTAGCAAAATTAAATCAAAACAAGATAAATGACCCAAATAGACCTATAACATCTAAGAAAATAGAAGGAGTTAAAAAAGAATCCCAACTAAAAAAAGCCCAGGGCCAGATGGTCACAGTGAAGAATTCTGCCAGAATTTCAAAGAATAACTAATACCAATACTCTTCAAATTATGTCACACAATAGAAACAGAAGGAACATTGCCAAACTTTTTATGAAGCTACAGTCACCCTGACACACAAACCACACAAAGACAAAAAACAAAAGAGAACTATATACCAATCTAATTCATGATTATTGATTCAGAAATACTCAATAAAATACTGGCAAAGAAAATCAAAGTATATATCAATCAATAAATAAAGCCATCACCCATGATCAAGTAAGTTTTATTTTAGAGATTCAGGAATGACTCAACTTATAAAAATCTGTCAGTGTCATCCATATATAAACAACTTGAAAGAAAAGAACATATGATCATCTCATTATATACTAAAAAATTAAATCTAACACTTTTTTATAATGAAGGTCTTGGAAAGATAAGGCATATCATGAACATGTCGCACAAATTCCAGTGTTAATGAAAGAGACTCGGAGCCAGATATTGAGGAAAGGCTGAAATATCAGAGAGAGGAAACACCACAGTCAAATCTCACCTAGTTATCTTCCACTTTCCTTAGCCTCACTCCTGGTGGATTCTAATTCTGTTGTTTTCCTAAGCCTGCCTTAAATACCCTTCTCACCCAGCTATATTCCATCCAGGTTAGGATTAAAAGCATGAGCTACTTTATTTGGTAGTTAGTCTTGAGCTCACAGAAACACAGAAAGATCTTTCTCTGGAGTTATGGAATTAAAGGTATAGGTCACCATTCCTAACTTTCCCTGTGCTGTGATTAAAAGTGTGTGCCATTGAATCCCAGCTGTTTGGCCTTCCATTCAAAGATCCAGAACTCCCTGAGCTCTGTGAGTTACCACTGCTCTTGTAGACCATCTGCTTGGCTGTGTACTCACAGAGCTAGCTCTACCTAAGTTTGACTGTTGGTTGGTCTATTGATATTCCAGGTTTTATTAAATATGGAACATATTACCACAGGAACATACCTAAACATAATAAATCCAACAGCCAAAAGCAAACTAAATGCAGAGAAACTCAAAGTAATCCTACTAAAATTAGGAACAAGTCAAAACTTGTCTATTCTCATATTTATTCAATACAGTATTCTAAATTCTAGCTGGATTGATAACAAAATGAGACCAAAGTGATAGAAATTGGAAAAGAAGAAGTCAAACTTGAACTATTTCCAAATGATATGATGACAATGATGATGGTGATGATGATGATGATGATGATGATGATGATATGTATGTGTATGTGTGTGTGTGTGTATGTCACTCAAAATTCTTTCAGGGAACGCCAATAGCCAATAAACACAGTCATCAATGTGTTGGGACACAATATTAACTCAAAAAATCAATAGCCCTCTTACATACAGATGAAAAATGGCTAACAAAGAAATCAGGGAAACATCATTGTTAGCATTTTCAGCATCTCTAGCTGGCTCCAGAGACTTATGGCCATGCATGAGCTGCCAGAATTCAGGCACTGTACTAGTCAGCCCATGTTCCTATGGTCATGCATGTGTTTCCAGTACTCAGACAAATATCTAGACAGCCAAGAGTAAATTAGTCTGTGGACAGGCAAATCTATATGCAGGCACTAAAACCTCCCTCTCTGTTTGTATTGCTCTTTCTCTCTCTCTCTCTGCTCATGAGGCCATTCTATGCTTGCTTTCTCTCTTTTCCTGTCCCTTCCCCTAATAGAACTTTCTATTTGAGCACTATCTGCATGGTGTCTCTGTCTCTCAACTGCTCTGGCCTCCTCAAGCTTTTTTTTTTTTTTTTTTTTAAATACAACAATAACCCTTTACCATAGCTACAAATAACATCAAATATCTTGGGGTAAATCTAACCAAAAATAATAAATAAATAAAAAGACTTGTATGATAAGAACTTAAGAAATTAAAGAAAGAAATTGAAGAAGATATTATCAGAAAATAGAAAGATATTTCATGGTGTTAGATAGGTAGAATCAACATAATAAAAATGGCAATCTTACCAAAGGCAATCTACAAATATAAGGCAATCCTTATCAAAATCCCAATATAATTCATTACAGACATGGAAGAATAATATTCAATTTCATAAGGACAAACAAAAAG
>PVIH01010613.1:14551-74242 GCA_004025045.1 Sigmodon hispidus
ACTGTCTGCTCCCTGCCCAGGGAGGGGATGGGGAGTTGCGGAGAAGAAAAATGACCTGATGTGGTGGGAGGGGGAAGGGACCTTGAATAAGGATATACAGGGATGGAAAAAAAATTCAGAGGGAAAGCTGAACACAAAGTAAATATATGTGTAGCAATCTTATTTGCATTATCACCCTTGATAAGCCATGCTTATGATTTTTATCTTCTTTATAGTTATTGTTAACTTTTCAGCATTTTGAATTCATTTTACTGGTTTTTTTTTGCTAAATACAAAATAAATAAAGAAGGAAAAAATACATTCAAACAAAAAAAAAAAGAAAATAGGAAAAAAAAGGAAAATATGAAAATGACCTACAAGGACTAATTAAATCCTAACTGGTCGAGGCCTCAAAATAATGTTTGAGCCAGTCAAATATAATTGATGAATTACTTTTATCCTGCAAACTCTATAGTATGAATTGATTGAGACTGCCTGAAATGCAGCATTTAAACTGCTGCCAACTTAACTGGAAGAAATGTCATTATTAACTGGTAATGTCTGTTGGATAAGGAACAGGACTAAGAATTTGCCATGCCCTAGGGATGAAACATGAGCTGATAAATAATATTGTGATTATTCCTCCAGTGTTTCCTTCTCCTGACTGTCCATGCTGTACTCACACCCAAGTTCTAAAAACAACGACATTCAAGAAATCCAAAAAAACCAACCAAACAAACAAACAAACAAAAAACCCAGGATTGCAAAAAAATAGTATGTAATTGAAGAAATTCTAGAAGTAACATCATCACTGACTTTAAGCTCTATTACAGAGCTAAAGCAAAAAAGAAAAAAAAAGAAGCTTGGTATTGGCATAAAAATAGACTTGTGAAACAATGGAACCAAACTAAAGACCCTAAAAATTAATCCACACATCTCTGAACACCTGATTCTTTACAAACAAGCCAAAAATATACAATGAGAAAAAGAAAACATCTACAACAAATGGTGATGTTATGACTGGACGATGGCAATTAGAACAATGCAAGAAGATCCATATTCTCACCCTGCATAAAACTCAAGTACAAGTGGAAAAAGACCACAACATAAATCCAGTTATACTGAACAAGATAGAAGTAAAAGTAGGAAATAGTCTTGAATGCATTAGCACAGGAGATCACTTTCTCAATATAATGCCAGCAGCATAGACACTTGGAGTAACAATTAATAAACAGGATCTCCTTAAACTGAGGGCCTTTTGTAAGACAAAGGACAGAGTCAATAAGACAAAATTATAGCCTACAGACTGGGAAAAGATTTTAACCAACCCTACATTTGACTGAAGGCTAATCAGTAAAATATCTGAAAAATTCAAGAAACTAGAGGTGAAAGCCCAAATAATCCAATTAAAAAATGGTGCATGGGCGAAATAGAGAATTCTTAACAGAAGAATCTCAAATGGCTAAAAGACACTTAAAGAATTGCTAATCATTCTTAGCCATCATGAAAATATAAATGAAAGCAATTCTGTGATAACATTTTATACCTGTCAGAATGACTAAGGTTAAAAACTCTGATGACAGCCTATGCTGGATGGGATGTGATATAAGGGGAACATTTTTTCTCCATTCTGGTGGGAATGTAAACTTGAATAACTTTCTACTTTGAAAATTAGTCTGGTTGTTTCTTAAAAAACTGGAAATCAATCTGCTAATGATTCGGCAATATCACTCTTGGGCATATGCCAAAAAGAGCCATATTCTTACCATAAGGCATTTGCTCAACTATGTTTATAGAAGCATTATTCAGGGACTGGAGAGATGGCTCAGTGGTTAAGAGCACCGTCTGCTCTTCCAGAGGACCTGGGTTCGATTCCCAGCACCCACATGGCAGCTAACAACTGTCTGTAGTTCCAGGCAAACACCAAGGCAAATAAATAAATAAAGTTTTTTAAAAAAAAAAAAAAAAAGAAGCATTATTCATAATAGTCAGAACCTAGAAACAACTTAAATGCCACTCAACTAAAAAATCAGTTTAAAGAAAATGTGGATAGTAACACAATCAAGTACTAGTCTACAGTTAAAAAAAAAAATGACCCTGAAATTTGTAGGCAAATTACTGGAACTAGGAAAAGCCATCCTGAGTGAGGTAACACAGACCCAGAATAATAAACAAGGTATGTAGTTTTAGACTTAAAGCAAAGGAAAATCAGGCTATAATTCATAACCCCAGAGCAGCTAGGTAACAAGGAGAAACTTAAGAGAGATAGATATCCATGGACCTCATTAAGAAGGGGAAATAGGTAAGATTTCCGGAGTAAATTGGGAGCATGAGGGAATTGGATAATGGGAGGTAGGAACAGACCATAAGGGAATGGGATGATTGAGTTATTGAAGGACAAAGAAGGAGAACAAGAAAATAGAAATCTTGATACAGTGAGCCATTGTGGAATGAGAGAAAAACTGGTGCTAGGGAAATACCAAGGAACTCACAGACATAACTCCAACAAACACTTCAAGCAATAGTGGACAGGGTACCTAAACTGTCTTTCTATAATCAAATTGATGACTACCCTAATTGTCATTACATAAGCTTCATCTAGCAAGTATTAGAAGCAGAAGTGAAGATCCACAGCTAATCACTGGGTCAAGCTCCCAGTCTAGTTGAAGAAAGAGAGAAGGAATTATATGAGCAAAGGGGTAAAGATTATGATGAGGAAACAGCAGTGACAGTTGATCTGAGCTATTGAAAGCTCACTGTCTCTAAACTGACAGCTGGGGGAATCCACATGGACCCAAACTAGGACTTCTGAATGCAGTTTACAGTTGTGTGGCTTGGGAAGTTTATGAGGCTTCTGGTAGTAGAATCTGAATTTATTCCAAATGCATAAACTGGCTTTTTTGAGCCCATTCCCTACAACCCTAACCCTTGCTCACTCTTGATGTAAGAGGGAGAGGGCTTAGTCTCCAAATGGGAGTCCTTATTCTCTCTGTAAAGTGGATATGGAGTTGGGGAAGCTGAGGAAGACTGAGAAGAGGGAAGGAGGGGGGAACAGTGGTTAGTATGTTAAGAAATATAGAAAAGGAAAAGCTTTTTTTTTTTAATTTGAAGAGTACTTAGCCACTCAAAATGAAAGAAGTATTACATTTTTAATCTATGCTTATCATGTTCTTGTAGAACAAGCTTAAAAAATAAAACACCATATAGCCTCTTTACACTAAGAAAATATAAACAAACATAAAACATTAACCCTGCAGGAGGAAGCATAAAAGAGCCACCTTAATAAGTTATCAGGGTGAAGTTACTGGCAATACATGATTCACCTTGGTATGCTGTTTGCTGGCACCCTGATATCCTAGGTCTCAGGCAGAAGTTTGTTTGTCAAGAACCGTGGCCCATTCTTATGCAGTGTCAAAGACACAATACACACAAACACAGAAGTTTGCTTTTTTTCCCTTTTTTTATCTATTCTTTTTTTCTATCTTTTTTTATTATGAATAAAGTCACATTTTCTATCCGTGTATGTCCTTGTTCAAGGTCCCTTCTCCCTCTCATTCCCTCCAGTCACTCTCTCTTCTTCACATCTCCCCATCTCCTCCCCAGTAAGGGCAGGAGGTCCTTCCAGGTGAGTACTGAATTTATTCAACACAATACATTTTATTATACAAAACAAACATCTTGAGAGTCTAATAACATATGGACTGATCTACGTAGGGTGCCTCAACTATATCATTTTAAATACAATTCTGCACCCAGACCAATAAATATACAACAAAATATGAATATTAAATTAGGTAACATACATGAAATATCTATTTAATATCAATTTAGGCAACATTGAGATTGAATTTAGATTAAGATGATTTAAAATAATCTGAACAGAAATGGAACATTTTGATTTATTATCAGAATTATAATTTATTTTTTATATACATAATATCAGCTGAATAACATCCTCCAATTAGTGCATAGTTTTTTATATGCTGTTTCATGTCTTCTGGAAATTATATTTAGCAACAAACTGTGATTCTTATAACATTGAAATATTTAAGTATATACTTCTATTAGTCTTTAAGCTGTTTTTTCTGGACTTTTTTATTCTCTCCATGAGAATGCACCAATCTTCAAGCCACAGGGACAGGAGTATAGACATCACCATGGGTAGTGTTTATTATGTCAGACTAAACCACCCAG
Source organism: Sigmodon hispidus (assembly GCA_004025045.1). Classification (NCBI taxonomy): domain Eukaryota; kingdom Metazoa; phylum Chordata; class Mammalia; order Rodentia; family Cricetidae; genus Sigmodon; species Sigmodon hispidus. The sequence continues at coordinate 18,725 of PVIH01010613.1, forward strand.
TTTGATTGAGTATTCCAAAAAGCCTTCCTTCACTGCTGGTTGTCATTTTGCTGAAGGACATAAGGAAAGATGAGACTCTCATTACTTCTCTGTTCTCTTGAGGAAAGATCTGCTAAGAGGTCTTTTCACATGAATCACAGACTCAGGGTATGAATGGAGGAGAAACTGCAGCATAATGGTTTTATCTGGATCCCAATAACTGGAAAGAAGAAAACTAATTCCATATATTCAGACAGTGTTAGGGATTACTGCTCACTCTTAAGGGACTATGGAAACAGGAAGATAATAATAAGCATCAAACCAGTGTATCACCGAATTTTATCTCTTTCCCTAATACAATTGAATATCTGTCTCCACTAATTCAGATACTGTGCTTGCACCAAATTGGATTGGTTAAAGAAATTTGTAGAGTATACTTGATGCTATTTTCTCTTTGTTTTGTTTCATTTTATTTCTATAGACATCATATACACAAAGTTTTATCAAAGATCCAAACAGTGAATTGGGTTAGTTGCTAAAATCCATTGCTAGTCTTTATGATGGAGATACAGTATTTTTATGTAAAGGGGTAAATCTGTGAAGAAAAAGGCAGATTTATGATGGTAAAATTAGTGAATTCATTGAAACAACAGTGCCAGTCTTTCTGTCCCAAGGGTCTACGGATTCATTGGTGTCTAGAAATTCATGATGGTGGCTACACAGACAGAAGCAGTGTGCTGATAGGTATTTTAGTCCTGCACTTATCGTACATTGTTTGAAAATGCTATGCTTACATTGATAAGAAAAATAATTAAGATAAGGTGCCTTGAAATAAAGATATTTTCAGACTCTGCTTTTCCTGACTCATGATATAACTCCTCAAATCCCTGTTGTATTTCAGGTTAATTTAGATTTGTGGTGTTGAAGAAATGATTCAATATTCGCCTCCAAAGCGTTGGTCTAAAGAAGAGTTTGATAGCAGACAAGCAATTACATTGAGCTTCATCTCTTCAGTCCTCTTCAACAGGGAAGAAGAAAAAGCCACCCTCCTTTTATAGTGGATTTGTGAGAAATGGCTGATTAGTGCTTTTAGTTTGTTTTTCGATAAGATGTCTTCTCTCACACTTTTAAAATAGCTTTCTATGGACTGAAAATAATGGCATAAAATCCACTTTTTAATTTGAATTACATACTTATACATAATATATACTCATACACATATATACATTTACAAATACACACTTGCACTTACTCTAATTTGATCTTTTGCTAAATAAAAAATGCTACAATTGATAATCTCTGAGAGACTGACCATAGTTCATATCAGTAAACACAATAGTTTTTTAATAAAACAGCATAAAAAAGAGCCTGGAGAATATGAATATATAAAGGAGATTGATAAGATCAATTTGTTTTTGAGATTGCAAGATAATTACATTTCCCTTCTCTTTCCCACCCACAGACCCACTCATATACCTCTCACTGCTCTCACTGAAATCAATGGGCTCCCTTTTCAATAATTGTTAATGCATAGGTGTATGTATGTATTTACATTTATATTTCTAAATATAACCTACCTCAGTCTACATAATGCTACTTGCATACAAGTTGAACTTTTTAAGTTAAGTTTTTGATGTAAATGTTTATTTGTACAATATGTATGACAATAGTACTCTAACACACTTCCCATGGCAGATTAGGGCTGTTTTAAAGCATTGAGTCCCAATCTCACCATTTCTAGGCCTTCAATAGCTGATGGTGTTATTTACATAAAGCTGTCATGGTCTAGAACTCTGGGACTTGACTATGAAGAAACTTAATTGTAACTAGGGCATAATGAAGAAATTGTCTCTTCTCAAAGAAATAAGGAAGAAAGATACCCAGGATCTTGTTCAGGGATGCACAGCTGATAAAAACATCACTAAAAAACACGAAAGAAGATGTTGAGTTACAACCTAGCAAACCTTCCTTATGTACTGGAATGTCAACAAAGTCATTAATAAGAATTCTGTGGGTGTAGGAGAGATGACATAGAGTTAAGAGCACTAGCTGTTCTTCAGAGAATTCAGGTCCCGCTCCCATGCTAGGTAGATGACAACCTACTGCAGCTCCACTTTAACGGACTTTGACATCCTCTTCTGGCCTCTTTGGATACCTGAACAAAAATGCCAGACATTCTTCAAGCTCATGTAAATCAAATAAAAACATCTCTAAAAACTAATAATTATGAATATATTTATACCTATCATATATTTACAATAAAAATGTTATCTTCTTTACAAATATCACTAATCTAAAAGTATTTGCAGTATACTTAACATGGTTTTTTTTTAGTCCAGAATTCTTGACGTATCTTTTTATTCTATGTGCTATAATTGCATTTATATCTGAGCTACCATTGTTCTGGCATCTTAACACTGTAACAACAATGGGTTCACTGCTGCTTCCAAGCTCACTATGATTTTGGGAGATCCATTTTCTCGTGATAATAGCTTTTCCTCAGTGAAGTTCCTACAGCTGTCATTCAGCTATCTTTAGTAGCAGTGTGTTTAACAATATGTCAAAAATACTTTCCTTTTCTTAAACAATATGTTCTTTAAAAATAGACTTTACATTGAAAGAATTTTCTGTTTGTCTTTGAGATATTCAGAGCAAACTTTGATATCCATTGCAGAAGTATCAAATAGAAATTTTCACCTCAAAGGTTAATATCTAGGTAAAGTCCAGATTGTTCAAAGTATGTGAGGTAAGATCAAGAATATGCTGGAGCCATTCACTCTATACCATCATGACAAGTCAAATAGACATTATAACTGAAAGCAACTCCATGGCTGCTATTTCCATTTTATAGATTAGAATGAATAGTAATGAAAGCATAGAAGTGACCAATCAAGTGGAAAGTGGATTGGAAAATTAAAATGATGTGAAAATTACAAAAGTTCTTATATTAAATAACACAGGTTTGATAAATCATGCAGAGCCAATATCTCATTCCACCTCATGTCTTAGTAACAATAGAAAGTAAAATATGGTGATTAGATGCTACAAACAACATTTGCTGTTTCCAACTGCAAAGCCTCATTCATTCTTCCATGCATGGTCTGTACATTATGCACCAATAATGATGAATGAATGCTTTCTGCAAATGGGATACAGTGACATAAGCAAATTGCAGGAGAACAGTAAAGAACACTGGCATTTGCATCCTATCACCTACAATGCTTCCAAGATGATTGACAGTCAGCAGCTGCATTGGTATCACAGAGAAGTGAAATATGGAGTATCTGTACTACCATGAGTAAAATGCCCCTGTGACAGGCTTCTTTCCTTCAGAAAAATGATAATATCTGTTGAAAATATTTACTACATTTTAAGATTCTGTTACATTAAACCAAGTGTAATCCCTGTTGACAGATATTGGACTGAAAGTAGGGTTGAGAGATCACTTTCATGCTTGAGAAATAAATGAGTAAAATTGGAAAGAATTTGTGTTTACATGATACCATGTATTATTATCATGTAGTGCATGTGAATGTGACTCTGTGTATAAGAGAGCAGGGCCAGTGAGACAGCTCAGTATATACACATGCTTACCAACAAGAATAACAGCAACAGTTTAATGGCTGGGGATTAGAAAGTGGATTAAGAGAAGCAAGTACAGAAAGTTGTCCTCTCACTTCTCCACGTAATCTGTGATGTGTGTACACACATACTTGTGTGTGTGTGTGTATGTCCCATACATTGACATACATATATAATAAATGTATCATTTATTTGTTTATTGAAAGTTATTATTTTATTTTACATACCAAACACAGTTTCCCATCCTTCTCCTCCTTCTCACCTATCCACCTTCTCACCTTCCCCCAACTCACCCCCATCTACTCCTCAGAAAGTATAAGTCCTCCCATGGTTAGACCAAGCTCCTCCACCCCATATCAAGGCTGAGCAATGTATCCCTCTATTGGGAATGGGTTCAAAAAGCCAGTTCATGCACTGAGGATAAATTTAGGTTCCACTACCAGAGACCCAAACTTCCCAAGCCACACAACTTTTATCTATGATTGTGATTTTTTTAAGCTAATTTAAACCTGTGGAGTATTCCCTTTGAGAGAACTCTAAGAATGTCTCATCTAACTAAACAAAGGGCTCATGTTATCTGAGAGCCTTTCCTACTATCCACAGAATCTGTAGGTGCTCTGCCCATTTGCTCAGTCAATGCTCATCAGTTTGGTGAAATCTTGTAAGGGTGCAGTATTCAGAAGAGCTGATCACATGGAGGGAAGAATTTTGCTTTCATGAATCTCATCATGTAACAAAAATCTCAATGGGGGACTCAACCATGCTAAACCAACTCAAATTGGTTTTTCACACATTTACCTCCTAGCCATGCATTCTTCATGACTGGCTGGAGTACTGCCCTGCTTTGCACATCAGGCCATTCATTGGTTCATTTTCAAGCTTCTTGTATGATAACACTTTCCATTTATTGTGAAAATTCTCCCTTTCTTTGATTTCTTCAAAACTAATGCACTCTAGTTTATTAAAATATGGAGAAGATTTTTGAGCTTCAATTAGCCTTGATATCTGACCTGGAAGCTGTGTAGTAGTGTAGGGGAAATGTCCTTACTTAGCCATGGACACATGACCTTGAAGACAGAATCCTGTACAGAATTTTTGGGACCATCTAATATATAGTTTAGTTACTTGGTTATTCTGTCTACTTTGAAACATTTTTCATAGTTTTTCATGAGGTGACACTTGGCTTTAGTGTCTGGGGAAAGAATCAACAATTACACTCATTTGATACTCAGGAAACACTTCTTGTTGCAAAAACTGAATGAATTTATTAATGGGTTCATAAAAAATAAATCCCTGTGTGCTACTGAGCTGAAATAAAGACATGCGGTGTCTCCTTATTTCTCAGGACTTTTAACATTTTGGAGAAATCAGAAAATAATTTTTTTAGATCTGACTTATTTAATGTGAACCAAAGGCAGTGTACCGAGATCATTTATCTAAGTGTTCATAGACAAGTAATTAAAATAAAACACCCACTGCCTCTCATTTCCATGTTAGAAAAACATTTACTGCATGGTAATGACTTCACCCTTTCCTTGAATTTGCTTTCTTTTCTGTAGCAGTAATGTCAGCTCCTATTTCTATGCATATGAATATATCAAGTATGTAGAGATATGTGGTGGCTACTGTTTATGTTATACAAATACTACTTTAGCTGGTTAAATTGAAAATTTTTGTTGTTAAATTGGTATTTTTGATGATTTTATAAAAAATGCAAATAGTAAGATGCCCATGGAAAGCTACCATCATCTGTCAGATTTACAGTTGCTGGACAGTAAGGAAACTAGGAGTCAGAATGCAATATAAATACATCTTAGATGTTCTTTCCAAGACAATAGGCTTCATGGTAAATAACTTGTTGTCTCCAACCCTCCTTCAGGTGGAAGTCTGGTGTAGGGACTGATAGTGAATAGGTAGGGGTTTCCTGGTTCAGTACACATGGCAACATACTCTGAGAGATGCAGGCATGCTGGAAACTGAACTTATATTAAATTCTTTCACATGCACAGTGAGTGTAATAAGTACATGTTGGCGCAGCTGCCCAACAGAGGCAGGACTGGGGAAAATTTAGAGATGCTAAGGATATATGGAGAAGATGGCTGTGAGATTTCAGAAACTATGATAACCATGCATCTGTGACCACAAAATGAAATTACATTGGTCACAGCAGCAGCCAGGAAAGAAAAAGATCTGAGGCATCTTGACAGTCTGATGGCAGACCTTAGGCTGTTTCTTTAATGACTGACAGGCCTAATGTCCACAGCACAAAGATATATTCCTTCTTCTCCTCATTGATTCATACTCCTCAGGCAAAACAAAACATATGGACACATGTATAAATATATACTTACAAGTAAAACCTAACTTCTTAGAGCTTTATCTATATATAAATATAATTAAGGTGTAATCAGTTAAATGTTATATGATATATGATTGTATTTGCTTTTTGGTGTGTGTGTATGTGTGTCAATGTTTGCATGTGTATGGGAACACATACATGTGTATGTGTCTGGCATTACATGTCTTCTAGGGATTTGAATCTGGTTTTCATACTTGCATGGCATGTGCTTTCCTAAGCCATCTCTTCAGCCTGTGAAAAATATATTTAAAGCTGAAATATAAGTACTCAAAATAACTGTATCAGTGTGTCAAAGACACACTTAAAGTCTGGTTTTATGGATAATCATCGCATTTCTGCACTCCATTTTGTGGGCACTAATAGTCACTTTAGTTGACACACATCTCATTCATATGTTTGAGAAGTAAACATGGCAAAGACATTATTGAATATGCTAGAATGTAACTCATTGTGTCTCCATAGCCTCAGGAGCACCAGGTTTGAAGTATCTGCACCATCTGGAACAAATGGCTTCACTTCCAGCTGTATTCACTTAGCTCTTCATCTTGTCTAAGTGGAAAAGCTGAGGATATACACAAGTGCTTCTTTTGGATAGAACCTTAGCTGGAGGTTTAATCTGTGCTTTATATATACTACACAGGAAGCCTAGGCTTAGAGCTAAAGGCATTTCCCTCATGTCCAAAGTAATCATTTTTCATTTTTTCACAGCAGGATTGCTCGAATTTTCAAGCCAGCTATGGCCATCCCTCTCAGAGGGGATTACATTTTGATGGCGCTTCAGAATTTCTGAAATGCTTTGATCTTTCAAAATCTATGGTTGAATAAGAACTGCAAAGGAAAGCTACATGGATTAGTGTAAGAAGACTCATAAGGGAGGAGTAGCTATGGGAAAATAATGCCAGCTCATCCTCAGAGCTCCATCTAACATTCTAACATAGAGTGTTTGCTTTATCTTGGACACTACAACAGTATGACTAGGAAGAGGGACACTTGCCCATATTGCTTGGTTTGAATTTACAGGAAGATGCTCAATTATTTAGGAATATCTTCATTTTGTGTACCTTGCTTGATTGCTTTTTGAAAGGGAACAATAATAATCATTACTCCATATGAATGCTTTGATGTTTAAAAGTTTATCTAATAAAATCCATTTGGAGAAGCAACTATATTTGAGGAAGAAGAAATTCTTGGTATTGTGAGAGAAGTTCTATTTGAGGGTTTAAAATGTCATATTTACTATAATTTATAATTTTATAACTTATAACTTAGAATTATTTTATAGACCTTCAACACACAATCCTCAACTAAAAAAGAAACTAGGGAATGTCAGAACTTTTAACTTTTACAGTTATTTGATGTGATTTATATTATTTTTCACACAAAATACTACCATCTATATTACAATTCACACATGAAACAACGAAAAGCTTCAATTCATAAGGAACAAAAATAAAAAAAGCTGTATATGTGGTATGTATGTTTGAGTGTGTATATGTGTGTCAAGTGTGTGGTGTGTATGTGTATGAGTGTGTACATGGGTGTATATATGTGTGCATATGTGCCTATGTGTGTATGTGAGTATATGTTTATATGTGTGTATTGTGTGTGGATGAGTGTGTACATATATGTATATGTGTGTGTATTTGTGTTCATGTATATGGGTGTGAGTGTGTAATGCATATAAGTATGTATATGTGTATGCACATGTGTATGTGTGATTATGTGTATGTATGTGTATATGTATGAGTGTATCTATGTGTTTGTATGTGTGTCTGTGTGTGTATATGTGTGTGTATTTGTATGTGCGTGTGGTAGGTTTAAGTGTGAAGAGATATGAAAAGAGAGGGTAGAATACATAGAGGATTGAGAATTAAACAGTGAAATAAAGATGTTTGAAAAAGCCATATGGAAACCTACACTGGGTTAAATTTTAAGGTCATCACACAGGAAAAAAAAATTCAGAATCAAAATCAACATTTTATTACACTCAAAGTAGCCTTTAAAATGGTTGATTTTGAACAGCTAGTATATTTTACTGTATTAAATGCTGGTTTTGCATGTTTATGCATGGGCTGGAGAAAGTGGATAAACAAATTTTGTATGTGCAAAGTTGGCTATTTTATTCTTCATTCTGAAATTGGCTCATTCCTAAGTGCAAATATTTTCAAAACCTTTTTGTTTTTAAGTTTTAAACTCTAGTCTGCTATTCTCATTTCACAGTTACTTGAATCATTTTTTAATCAATAATAGTTCATATTATTAACAATTACAATAATGCTTAGTAGTATCTATTGGCATGCATGATGAAAAGCTATGGAAATAATCAGTGGTAAAGTGTTTGGTGTACAAGTATGTAGACTTCTGTCTGTATCATCCATGGAAAGGAACTGGGTGTGGCCTGGAACTGGGAGTCAGAAACAAGTGATTACTGAGCTTTGCTCTCCCACCAGGCTAAACAAACCAATGAATTCCTGTGAGAGACACGAATTCATTTAGAGACAGTCTCAAACTCAATGAAGACAGTGATAGAGAAGGGTGATCTAATGTTAATCTCTGGCTTTAAGATGGCATGCAAGGGCAAGTTATCAAGGCACATAGATGTACACACAAGCACCAAACATCACACAACAACAAAAATCAAAGGAAAGGAAAGGCTGTGGATGTGCAGTGAAGTGCAATTGGCCTTCATATAAATATTGCATTATTATGAATTTTGTATTGGTGTGCTATGCTCTGATTGCTCACGTGATCTGGGTGTGGGATGCTGTTTCCCATTTGTCACGGATCTTTTGACAATTTCATGTTTTATTTACCAGAGTCCATTTGTCTGTGCTGGCTCAGCTACTGCAGCACAGGTGGCTGATTGAAGCAGCAATTAGCCGATGGTATTGCTGTTTGAGTGTGTGTAAAGAAATTTTATGACCATATCCAAATGCAGACATCAAAACTGTGTGCCTAAATATGTCTAACAGGAGACTCCTTGAAAATGTAAATGGTAGTTTTTCAAGACTCTGATGCTTATAAATAAACATATGAAATGCACATATTGTGCTTATGTTTTGCATGATAAACAAAAGATTTTTTAAACCAAGGAATTTCATCATTGATATAGAAAAAAAAGCCCTTAAGGTAATTTAATAAAATTTTACTCATGAGCTCTCCCATCAAAGACTGATTGAATGCCTAGTCTCTGCTACTTACTAAGTTAGTTACAAAGACACTAGACAAACTCAGAGGCTTTCTTTCTTGAAATGCCATTTGATTTGTAGAAGTCTATGAAGAATATCTGCAAAACAAAATCATATCATTAAAAAGCAAAAGTAAAATGCCCGTTCAAATAACATCTCATTTTATGAATGATGAAAGCAATCTCTATTTCTCTTTAGTTCCTTTTATCTAAATATGGTTGATTCCACAAACTCTTTTCTTTTAACATAGATAAAAAGACTTTATTTTATAAAGAAAAAATAAGATGGTAAACATTTGAAACATGCAACTGTGTTTATAGTTCCTATATAAGGCACCAATAATTTTGGGGATAGTTATTGATCATAGTACGTGTTTTAAAAACAAAAACATATAATCAAATTTAATATGCTTATTAAATTAGTATGCTTCACAAGTCAAAATCACATAGAGCCTAATAGACATGTAAGAGACAGTTACTACATTATCAAGTTTAATGATTATTTATATTTAATAATTTCTTTTTAAATTTTTTTATGATTTAGTGATTTTCCAACTTGCACCCCATCAACCTCAGTCATTAGTCCTCTCAGTTTCATACCCACTCTTATCATCTCCCCATTTACAAAAAAAAAAAAACAAAAAAAGCCCATTCATGATGCTCATTTAGTTACTGGAGCATAATTATACTTCCTGTGGCCAGAAAGGACAATTGTGTGATTTAACACTTAAAAATACTAAACTCAAAATTTGTCCAAAGGCATGCAATACAACCCAATTGGTAGAGTGCTTGTCTAGCATACAAGAAGCCTTTAGTTCTCTATCTCAAGTACTACATAAAAGTAGATGTCATGCACATATATGTAATTTTGGTACTTCTGGTAGGGGCAGAAGAGTAGACAATCAAAATTTATCTTCCACCTGACAGGTAGGAGACTCAAAGGCAGTGTGATTTCTAGATTCTGTCTCAAAACAAACAAGCAGACAGAAAAACACTCTTGTTGAAGTCGTCCAAAAGTTTCAACCACAATAAAATAAGTATAATTCTACTTTTAGAAATCCCCACTTACCAATTCCTCATATATGTAAACTGATAGGTTAGTTAGAGGAGCATTTACTTGTATGTTTATGAACTTGACATTTGGAAGAACGAAAGCATTTATCTCAACTGATTTAATTCTAATAAAAGCAGTAAATATCTGTTATTCTGACAAAGAGAAAATTAAATAATTTTCTTTTATAGTGTAATTCTAAGTCCCTGAAGCTAGTCTTAAAAGGAGATGTGAACACTGTGATTTCTGGAATACAGGAGGTAATTTGATTTAAAAAAATCACTATCATGCAGCCTCAGACAATTGTTCATAGGGGAAGTAACTAAAATGGGGATGTTATTTGGATTGGTACAGTGTGGCTGAAGTAAAGGGATCTCAAGAAGAAAAAGTTAAAGTGAGAAAATAATGACAGAAAATTAGAGAATTTAAAAAGCAGAGCAAGTTTCATTATAAAGACATTTTTAGAGGATTTCACTTTGATAAATAATTGTTCAAATGCTAAAGAAAATTCTGTCCATTAAGAAAGAAACAAAGTTATTTCAGCTACTTTTAAACTTCATCCTAATTCTGATGCTTACTAAGTAACATAATTTTATATATTTTCCTTCTCAAAAAGAGTAGAACAGGGCAGGACTTAGTGGCACTCACCTTTAATCTCAGCATTCAGAAGGCAGAAGCAGAGGCAGAGTCAGGTGAATCTCTCTAAATTCAACAACAGCCTGGTTTACAAAGTAAATTCCAGAACTATCAAGACTGTTACATAGTAAAACCCTATTTCATAAAACCAAAATAAAAATAACAACAATAAAACAATTACCAATTTTGAAAGTGGAAAAAATAGCCATCTTTCTCATTGAATTTAATCTGTTTGCAAATAAATGCAAAGTTCTGCTTTCTTAAAGATTCCATCTCATGACTTTATCTGACATATGAATGGGTTAAAATTACTATTATTTGTCACTTAAGTTTAATTCAAAACATTAAGTTTTTATTTATTCTCTAAAATAATTTTATCTTTAAACATCTTCCCTCCCCTCCCCCAAGTTGTCCAGATCCTTAGCACCCCCTCCCATCCCAGGAACTTAGTGTTCTTCTCAAAAGTCAAACAAAGCCCAAGGTATGAGGATAACCTCCTCCCCCAAAACAAACAAACAAAAGGTGCCATTTAGAAGAAATTAATTGCTGACTCTCAATGACTTTCAAAGATTATTAGGAGTTATTTTTAATGTATGACTCATTATTGGGGTAAAAAATGACAAACTGAGTAATTTGTTCAAAACCTACTTGATAACATGAACCTAAATAGTTCAAGGGAATTGCCACCTGACGATGAGAGAGAACTTGTTTTGGTAGGAAAGAAATTATAATATGTATATGTGGATCATTTGGATCTGGAGCTTGATTATATTCTAGCTATTTCTGCTTTAATGCATTCTCTTACAGAAACAGTAAGGTAAAGAATATCTTAGAATGGCAACTTTACCACATAAGCAGAGTAAAAATTTATAAACTTATGTGGAAAAGATCTCTAAGTTTATTCTAAAAGAAAAATAAAAACTTTCTAGTGCTTTTTACTAATGATAATTTTGACAAATTATAAGCAGAAGACTAACATTGTCAATGGTCTTGCAGAATTTTTTGGAAGAGTTTAACAACAAATATCCCCAAAGTTAGAGAACTAAATTTATAAAGAGACCTAACTGGGTATCTTTTATATTTTGCAGGAAACACCAATATCTAGAGTCTTTACCTTTTATTCTGATGAAAACAAATCAGGAAAGGCAGGTTATAAATGAGGAAATTTAAGTAAAGTGGCTTAAAGCCTTTATAATAATTCCAAAAGTCTAAATTATATGCTGCATTCATGATATTAGTAGATTTTTACAGAACCTCATAATACAGCTACTGATTCTCAGTACATAGAAACAGTTATTTTACACATTGAAACTGTTAATTTATTCCTGATGAATCAGAATTAACTTTTATATTTAATTATAAGAAATAATCAGAAATAGGAATTATCTCTTATATATAACACATAATCAATTCTATATGGGTCTTCCAGGCACTCTAGCAAAAGGTAATAATGAAATTCATCAGCTAATGATAAAAAAAAAATGTGCTGGAGACCTCAGAGTTTTATAAGAAACACCATGTTAATACAAATGTTTGAAAACAGATTTTTCTGTCACTATGCAACAAGCAGAAGAAATTATAAGGAAATATTCTACTTGTCCTTTATACAACCAAACTCATCTACCAGGAAGTAATCCAAAAGATACTCAAAAGAATGAATTCTTGCAGATGTATGTGTTTTATTTTATAGAATTTGGAAATTTAGTATATGTATACCACTCGACTGATATCTATTAAGAATTCCTATGGGCAATTGCTTTAAGTTTTGAAAAGGCTGATTCTGTAAACACACATTTGCTATACATCATGGATATACCTGTTCAAATTAAGGCTGACAATACTCTGGCACATGTCTCTAATAAAATGGAAAGGTTTTTTGCTTATTACATTATAAAAACTAATATAGATATGCCACAATCCTACAGGGCAAGCAATTATAGAAAGAGCAAATCAAATTCTAAAGAATATGCTAAATAAACACAAATAGATTACATAATGTTTTATTAACTTTTCGTTAAGTTTGTATTTTTAAATGCTAATGAGAAAGGAAGGACTGCATAAAGAGACTTTAGATAATAGAAAAGTACATATGGAATTAAATCAGTCTGTTTACTTCAAAGATGTGCTAACCTCAGAAGGGAAACCCGAATATGTATTATGTTGGGAAAGAGGTTTTGCTATATTTTCCCCTTGGGAGAAACAAGGCTATGGATACTATCAATATTGGTAAAGATTTAATTTGAACAAGAACAACCTCTTTGTTATAGGAGGTAAGAATTTATTAACTGGCATAGTAATTCAATTTAAATTAACTTTAAGACTAACACATGCTTCTCATTTGATCAGATATAACTTGACAAAAGGGAACCTTTCCAAAGCTAGGGTTTGGGCAAGGATTTTTTGTTTGTTTGTTTGCTTTCAGGAGAAAAAAAGCATCTGGCTAAGGAATTTGAAGAATGCTGGAAAATTGAAACATCTGAAGAAAAAGGACAAACATCCAGAAAAAAAAAAGTCTCAAGAAAAGAGTAAATTGGGTTTAGTTTATAACATATACAACAGAATAAATTTTCATAAATCTTCCTAAATGTTTATTTCTGGTATTCTCTACAAACACATAATGAAAATGGTTTGTGTGTAGTCCCAGTTCAATTCAAAATTAAAGCTGGCTTTGGAGTTGGAGTTGGAGCATGACTATCTCTATCTCCTTCTTTAAACCAAGTATGCTTGTTAAAAAAAATCTCTTTCATCTCAGAAGAGTTACCTGATATGAGATAGAAGAAAAATCATGTTATATGAGGTTTCTGACCTAGACATTTGGGTCTTGTCCAGAGTTTTGTCACTCTCCACTCTCAGCCCCACAGCCTCTTAGGCCCAAATAATCACACATATACTTGTATTAATTTTATGCTGATCAGCCTAGAGCTTGCTAACATTTTACCCTTAAACTAACCCATCTTTTCTATTTTGTTCAGCCATGTAGCTTTATACCTTTTCTCAGAGCAGCATTTCAGCTTCTTTCCTCTGTGTCTGCTGCCATTTCTAGGACTATTCTATTGCTACTAATCTCAGGATCCTTTGGTTTTATTTTGACTCTTTAAAACTTTTTTAAGGTATCAATATTAACCCAAAACTCATAACACACACATATATATACACAAACACACATATATGTATATATTAAAGCTTTTATCACAGTATTAATGATCATATAGAGTACTATCTAATCCTAGAAAAAAAAGCTTCACATACTTTCCCTATACATAATTTTGGTTCTGAATTTCTATCAGGTAACTAGGAATTAAGTTTTTGTACTACAGAAGTACATAAAAAGTATTTTACATTTATATGGATCTTTGAATATTGATACAACTTTGACACTGAAAAATTTTAGTCCTTGAAAAATATTATTAAAACTACTTAGAATAATAAAAAGAAATGCAGGTTAGTAGTTAGTCACCTATTGCAATCAAACCTGTAGTCATGTTAGGTATGTTTTTAAGGTTAAATGCAAATATATTTTAGGTAGACAATTGGTCTTCAAACTCCTCAGAGATCTATAGAATATGGTATTTAAGATGTTACAATAAAATAGTTTCTTTTTATTTTTAAGAAAATGAGATATGTTTGCTTAACTTCAGAGGAGAGGATGGGCATCAGAGAAACTCTTTATAGAGTTTACTTTCTTTGTGGTAAAAGTCAGCCCATTGTTAAGACAGTCACTTTCCCTCTGCTGAGATTATGCTATCTAAATTGCACAAGAAAGACACAAAAGAAAAGTGACTGTTAGGAGTAATTTTATATTCACAATTCTATTTATTACACCATTGTTTTTCTATAATAAATAATGGATATTATAACAATAAACTTTTAGTATTTATTAAGGCAAGATCATTAATTTTCTACATTACTTTTTTATGCATGAAATGATTAAGAAAATACTGCCTCTGTGTACTTGTTAGGGGTTATCTATGTGAGTGACCAATTCAATGGACATGTTCATTATGGGGAATTATGGCTAGGCTAGTGTGGTAATATCTATACCTACAAACATAGTCTTGTAACTTGAAAGCTTAAGCTTTGACTGCCCAGCACCTAATCTATTTAGTGATAAGTAAATTGAAAAATACATGTGCATATATTTCAGAAATTTTTATAATTAAATGTAAATTAATGTATTGTTATTTTGACATTTTGTGTCTTGCATTTTTGAGTCCCTAAGAAGCAGAAGTATTTTAAATTGAACATCTTTGATATTTCCTCATAATCATATTAAGTCTTTTTAACCATTTTATTAAAAAGTCAACAATATCAAACATGATTTCCCAAAAAGAAAAAATGTCAACATTTATCACTTTAGAAAAGGAATTTCAAAGGCCTGGAGAGATGCTCAGGGGTTAAGAGTACTTGTTGTTTTTCCAGAGGACTCAGGTTTGGTTCCTGGCATCCACATAGTAGCTCGCAACCACCTATATCCATAGTTCCAAAATATATGATGTCCTTTTCTGGCTTCCTTGGGCACTTCAAGCATGTGGTGCACATATATACAGGAAGGCAAAGCACTCACACACATAAATTAAAAACAAATATATTCATTTGAAAATTTACATTGGGATTATATTTTTCAGGCATCTGTATAACTTCATTTACACTGTACAGATTTTAGTACATTTTATTGTCCTATGTTGTATGTTATACTTTATATTTAAAGAAATTTCTATTTGTGTTCACAATAAAAATTAAGGTGTTTTGTTAAAAAAAAAGTGACTGTTAAGCTTTTCATGACAAGATAGGACAACCCTTCAGAATAACCAGCTTCACAGAAAAGTCTGTGAGATAGTCTAGGCTTGTAGGCTAAAGATGGATGTGTCAACATTGCAGAGAAACCTTAGGTGACTCTCCAG
Source organism: Sigmodon hispidus (assembly GCA_004025045.1). Taxonomy (NCBI): domain Eukaryota; kingdom Metazoa; phylum Chordata; class Mammalia; order Rodentia; family Cricetidae; genus Sigmodon; species Sigmodon hispidus. The sequence goes on from PVIH01010613.1 coordinate 34,420, forward strand.
GCAGCCAGTTATTTCTGACATTTCTTATTTCTTTTTGGAAATTGCTTGCTTACACCTCCTATTTACTTAGGTAATATTTCCTTCTTGAGTCTCTGATAGAGTTAAGACTAGATAATTATAGTCCCAGATTATCTTGTTAATAAATTCAAATAAGAATTTCAATAAAGAAGTATAGAGTTATGTAAGTTTGAGACATCAAAAGATAGTTTTCAGCTGGTAATGCAAGTTAGGATAGAAAGTGAATTTGGTATAACAATTAAGACTTACAAAAATAGGATAATAATGAAACATTTTCTCTGAATTTGTCAAATGTTAATGAGCTGGACATTGTTAATATAAGTCTTGACTGTATATTTTGTATATAGTTATTGTACTTGTATATAGTTTTTCTTATAATAGTTATAACCTTTATTATTTTAGACAAAAAGGGAGAAATGTATTGACATTTTGTTTGTGATCTAACAAATAAAACTTGCCTAAAGATCAGAGGAGAGAGCTATCCACTAGTTAACCACAGGGACCAGGACAGGATGGAACACACCTTTAATCCCAGAATTTAAGAGGAGGAAAATAGAGATCAGGAGTTCAAAGCCACCTTGTGCCACATGAGATTGATCCACTCTAAAAGAGAAACAGAACCAAGCAGTAGAGGCTCACACCTCTAATCCCTGCACTTGGGATCTCATGCCTTTGTTTCCAGTACTTGGGAGTTGTAGGCCTTTAATCCAGGCACTAGGGAGGTGGAGACAGGACAGGACCTGATATGGCTGGATGGAAAGAGGAATATAAGGTGAAGAAAAACAGGAACTTCTGAGATGTTGAAGAGGTAAGAGGTGGCTCTGGTTTGCTCCTCTGTCTTTCCAATCTCTTAGCATTTACCCTGATATCTGTCTTTGGGTTTTTATTTTTAAGACCTTTTAGGGTTTATGCAACAAGAAAACAAAACAACTCCCTTCCCCTCAAATATTACCATTGTAAACTAATTAAAGCACACACACTTATACACATGCACACACCAAAAAAGTTAAAAAATGTGGATCTATTATATGTTGTTCAATTACACTTGAGCATGAAGTCTGCCCTGAAGTGGTTGATATATCCAGTGTTGCTCTATTGGAGAAAACTCCTGTTTTTGTGTCCCAGCAAGTATAAATGACATTTTGGTTGTTATCCTTTATCCTAGTTACTAGGGTTTCATTCATTCATTTTTTAAATGTAGAACAAAAAAGTATAAGATAAAACAAAAACTATGACATAGTTGGATGGAACAAACCAAGAGAAGGAAACGAGCCAAAGAGAAGACATGCTAATAAGAAGAGACCCACCCATTTCCACACGCAGGAATCCCATTAAAAAAAAAAAAAAAAACCCTACTAAACTGACAGCAATAATACAACATGGAGAAATATCTCAGTCTATAAATGTTTCCTTGAAAGCATTGAAACCTGTCTTTAATTCTCAGCACCACAGCTGAAATTGGTACCTGGCAATTCATATTTGTTCTAGAGATACAAAGGCAAGCAGATCCCTGTGGTAACTGGACAGCTAGTTTACCTGCATCATTCAATGGCTTCTGAACCACAGAGATATTGTCTTAAGTTGTTTCCAGTCTCTTTGTCCAGGTAACACACATGTTTTTACACTTGTGAAAAAAACATGTTAACATGAACATATATGCATATTCACATACTAAAACAACTCTTAGTGTTAGATTAGTTTCTCCATTTTTACAAAAACCACAAAATACTAGTTTAAAGAATTCCAGGGATAATACCAGTTGAGAGTACTAGGACTGAGCAGACATAGCTACAGCTGATTTCACCCCTCTGCACATAATTCTGTGTGCTATGGCATTTAAATGGCTTGTTGCCAATTTTTTTGCCCTGAAAATCAACTATACTTTATAAAGTTAAAATAGCTCATCATTTTCTTCAGAATGTAATGATTTGCCCTAAAAATTCAGATTTTTTAAGACTTAGACATAGTTCATTATAAAAATATCAATAAATGCCATAACTGCATTGAATGTATGAAATGTATACCATTCACTTTCAAGATTCATTCAGTATTCAAGAAAGGGCCCCAGGAATTACAATCAGAATTTACCTCTAGAGACATGAGAAAACTTCAGATTTTTCTTTCTCATTCTTTTAAGATACTGGCAGAGTTGTGGATCCAGTGAAGTTCATTGTACAGAACCTCCAGGCTACTAAACAGAGCTACAAACAGTCAGCCAAAAATATTTCTTCACAGTAAAGCCAGTATAGAATATATTTTCTAAAAAAAAAATGTATTTCCTGCGAGTAGTATATTTGTGATTCTCTGTCTCTCTCTGTCTGTCTCTGTCTCTCTCTTTCTCTGTGTGTGTGTGAGTGCTTGTGTTTATGAAAGCTAGATTTCAATATCAGACACATTCCACCTCAGTTTTTAAGAACTGAACTGTGTCTGGAACTCCCCTTTTTGACTGGAATTATTGACCTCCAGAAATTTCCTGTCTACCTCATTGATGCTGAGATTACAGGTGTGTCACTCTACATCTGGTCTTTTGCATTGGTACAAAGAATCCAAACACCATTCTTGAACAGGATTGGCAACAGTCCACTGACATGGGCAGTATATGGAACATCAAGGGGAGGGATCAGACTATGTTTCTGTGCATGGACTGGCACTTTTGAGCCCATTCCTTCCAGAGGAACACCTAACCCAGTCTCGATATTTGGATGAGGAAATCAGACTTGTCTGGAGTGGATGCTGAGTTAATCCACCTTGGGACTTCTTGCTCTTTTCGGGGAGGGGATGGGAGCAGGGAGGCTAAAGACTGACTGGGAGGGGTTGGAAGGGGGAAGGGAGGGGGAGCAAGGGGATTCATGGATAAAAAAGACTTTATTTTATAAAAAATTAAAAAATAGTAATTTTAGCAGCTGAGCTCTCTCTCTAGTCTCCCCCAAATAAATATTTTAAAGACATATTTAACGGTACTGGGGTTGTAACCTGCATTTGAATGCATTGAGGATAATTTGCACTCATTACATAATACTGCAAAAATTTAATCAAATATATTATTCTTACCCTAAAATCAAGTACCATTTTGTGATTTCAACACTCATTTCTATAGGCAATAGAATAAGAATACTCAATTAATTTTAAATATTGGTATGCAAGTGAATTTAATAATACCCACATGGGTATGCTTGTTTTGACTTTCTAATGTTGTAGCCATATAAAAAAACTCATTAAAAATATACTAAAGCATAATCATAATTCATGATAGAAAATTTCATAGTTTACCTAAGTCTAGTGTTATGGCTTTCTATTTGTATGAGTCTTCAACCTACTATTCATTCATATTTGTCATTAACAGCTAAAAGATTTACGTATTTTACATCTTTTTCTGTAAATGTAGAGTGGAAAAACATTTACGCCTAGTAAGAATATATCAAAGTTTATTAAAAAATGAAAAATCTGTGTCTAGTGAGTTGGCTAAAGCCAGCACATTTTGTTCCTTCTGCAATGTCTCTTCTCCTGGACTATTTTCTTGAAAAAATATTGTTTAATAACAGCTAAACATGCTTAACATTGCAATCTATTTATTGATTCCATTTATTTACTAACTTTAGAAATGAATACTGAGCCTGCAAAAGGGTCTCTCTCTCTCTCTTTCTCTCCCTCTCTCTCTCCATATATATATATATGTATATATATACATATATATATGCATATATGTGTGTGTGTGTATGTGTGTGTATACTGGCTTCATTTTTTACGTTCAAATATCTTCATTAGTGTACTGTGGTAAAATTACTATTTTTGTTTTAGTTCCTTGGTATTATAAACATTTAAAACATAATAATTACTTTGTCTTGATGAGCTTTTACTTATTTTATATATTTATCTGTATCATGAAATAATTTGAGATATCTTAAAAGTAACATGAAATTTTGAACTACTGACAGAATGCTAGATGCCTATCACTGATTTATAAAATTCTTTTTTGTCTTCAAGACAGAATATTGCAATTGTAGAAATGGGATTAATGGATATTCATTACCTTCTAAAATGTTCAGTTTTGTTTTATTTCTATGACTCATTTAAAACTAAAATCCATTCATGAGAAAATGTCAGCTAACATCTACGTTGAGAATATGTAATAAAATAAATTAAATACTATTCTATTATATTCAAATATATTGAATATATTCAAATATAAAATGACTCAAAAACTAGGTTAATTGCTTGCTTGATTGTGTGTGTGTGTGTGTGTGTGTGTGTGTGTGTGAGAGAGAGAGAGAGAGAGAGAGAGAGAGAGAGAGAGAGAGAGAGAGTATAAGTGACATTATAGGGGCAATTGGTAAAATTCATAGCAAGTCTGCCTGAGAAAGTCTGACATTGCACCAAAACTAATTTTCCGAGTTTATTAGATTGTACACTTGTAAGATAATGTTTTGTTTCTAGGTAAAGGATTTTTATATATGCAATGTCTTTTCACAATTATTAGAAAAATAAAATACATTCTTGTGTACAATACAAGAGGGGGTGTGGCTAAAACAAAGGTTCTGTGGGAGCACATGGTGATTCTAGAGTAAATCTCTATGTGTTCTCCTTAAAATATTTCGCTAATATACAAGGCAGGTGTGGTGGCAAGCCTGTAGTCTTAGTACATGGGAGGCCAGAAAGGCAAACACTGCCATTATAGTGCTAGCCTGGGTAATATAGTGTGTTCAAGGCCAATTAAGATGCAGAATAAGAATTATCTAAAGCATAAGCAAGTAAAAAAGAAATAAGTAAGTTTATTGATAAAATTTCATCAAACTAAAAGCAAATAAAAATGTATCATTTAAAATATCACTTAATATATACACTTAATATTAACATTTTTCCGCCACTTGGGAAGCAATATTTCTCAATAACTGTAAAAAGTTAAGCAAACATTTTACTTTAAGAATTAGGTGTTATGGTCCCAATTTACTTAGGAGATCTTATCTGTTTCTTCTTCTCAGGTTGGTCCATGAACATCTCTCTTAGATTCCTCCTTGTTACCTAGCTGTTTTGATGTTAAAGGTTGTTGCCTCATTAGTGCATCTAAAATCCACTTATGAGTGAGTACATACCTTGTTTATATTTCTGGGTCTGTGTTACCTCACTTAAGATATTTTCTGGTTTCATTCGTTTGCCTGCAAATTTCAGGATACTATTTTTTTTTTCTGCTGAGTAGTACTCCACTGTATAACTGTACCACAGTTTTTGAATCCATTCTTTAGCAGTCAGGCATTTAAGTTGTTTTCAAGTTCTGGCTATTACAAAAAAATGCTGCTATAAATATAGTTGAGCTAATGTCCTTGTGGAAATAATGTGCATCCTTTAAGTATATGCCACAAAGTGATAGGCTGTAGATTGCAGGCAAGGGATATAGGAAGAGAGCACGAGGGTATCGCATGCTTAAGTTGGGGGTGAGACAAAGGGGGTGAACAACAAAATAGATGTCTATTGGGATATAGGAAGCCACTGTGGAGTTATAGGGAAGCCTGATGGTAGGAAAATGCCCAAGAACTCACAATATGACACCTGCAAATACCCTAAGCAACAGTGGAGAGGGTGTCCAAATGGGTCCTCCACTACAATCAAACTGATGTTCACCCTAATTGTCATTATAGAAACTTCATCCTGTTGGAAGTAGATGCAGAGATCCAGAGATAAGCACTGGGGCAAATTTCCAGTCCAGTGGAAGAGAGAGAGGAGAAATTATATGTTCAAAGGTGTAAAGATCATAATGACAAATCCCAAAGCAACAACTGACTTGATCTATATAGCTCACTAATTCTGAGATGGGAGATTATTTTTAGCTGAAAAGTAATTGAAATTTATTCCTATTTCAGTTAGAAGGTAGAACTAGGTTTCTAGGCATCCTTAAATAAACATCCCCTTTTGACTGTTAATTTCCAGGTACAATACATACTTAAGGCAATCAATCTCTTCTAACCTTTATATAAGATACAAACAGTGAAGGCCCTGTGTAGTCTACTATTCATTACTTAAATTTCAGTGTCTTCTTCAGCTAACCATATATTTTTCCCTCACACCATCATACCAGTCTTATTTTAGTTTTTTAAATTATTATGAAAAAAGTCATTTTTTTAATAAATGTATCAACTTGTTCAAGTTCCCTTCCTGCCCCTTACAGTAACTCTCTCTTCTCCACATCTCTTTATCTCCTCTCCAGAAATGGCAGGAGATTCCAAAGTCCCAAGGTGGCTTAGTTCAACATGCACTCCAGGCAGATCTGCTTTCCTCACCCCCACATCAAGACTGAGTCAGATGGTCTTCAGAAGGGAATGGTCTCCAAGGTGCAAGTCCAAGATCTTTCAGATCCCAATCTGTTCAGTGGTTGTGGTTTGCAGCTTGGACATGCTTAGCATCTTTTTGTTTAAAGTCCACTAATGAGAGAGTGCATCCCCTGTTTATCTTTGTGAGTTTGTGAGAACTTGCTCAGGAGGATATTCTCCAAATCCATCCATTTGCCTGCAAATATTAGGATATCATTTTTTTTCTTACTGCTGTGTAGTACTCCATTGTATAGATGTACCACAGCTTGTCAATCCATTCTTCAGTTGACGGGCATCTAGATTGTTTCCAGGTTCTTGCTATAACAAATAATGCTGCTATGAACATAGTTGAGCTAATGCTTTTGGGTTGTGAATCCCACACAAGAAAACTATCTGCACAACTGAGGACCCTAGAATAATTAGAAGCAAACTCACCTAGAAGGAACAGATGACAGGAAATAATCAGATTTAGAGATGAAATCAATACAATTGAAACAAATAAAAACACAAAAAAATCAATGAATCAAAAAGTTGGTTCTTTGAGAAAGATAACAAGATAAATAAACCATTATCGAATCTAACCAAAGGGCAGAGAGAGTATCCAAATCAACAAAATCAGAAAAGAAAAGCATGAAATAACAACAGACCCACATGAAATCCAGAGAATTATCAGGTCATACTTTGAAAATCTATACTCCACAAAAATGTAAAATCTAGAAAAAATGGACAGCTTATTGGACAGGTACCATTTACCAAAATTAAATCAAGACTAGACTAAAGACCTAAACAGTCCTATAACACCAAAGAAAATTGAAGCTGTCATTAAAAGTCTTCCAAATAAAAAAAGCCCAGGCCCAGATGGTTTCAGTGCAGAGTTCTACCAGACATTCAAAGAAGAGCTAATACCAATACTCCTCAAAATGTTCCATGCAGTAGAAACTGAAGGAACTTTGCCAAACTCTTTTTATGAGGCCACAATAACCCCGATAGCCAAGACACTCAAAGAGGCAACAAAGAAAGAGAATTGCAGACCAAATTCTCTCATGAACATTGATGTAAAAATTCTCAACAAAATTCTGGCAAACTGTATATAACAACATATAAAAAGTGTCATCCACCATGATCAAGTAGGCTTTATCCTAGAATTGCAGGCATGGTTTAACATAAGGAAAACTGTAAATATCATCCATCATTTAAAAAAATTGAGGGAAAAATACATATGATCATATCTTTAGATGCTGAAAAAGCCTTTTACACAATCCAACATGCCTTCATGATAAACGTTCTGGAGAGAGCAGGAACATAAGGAAAATACCTAAATATAATAAAGGTGATTTACAAAAAGCCGATGGCCAACATCAAACTTAATGGAGAAAAACTCAAAGCAATCCCACTAAAATCAGGAACTAGACAAGGCTGTCCCCTTGCCCCTTATTTTTCAACATAGTTCTCAAAGTTTTAGCTAAAATAATAAGAGATCAAAAGGAGATTAAGGGGATACAAGTTGGAAAGGAAGAGTTCAAAGTATCTCCAATTGCAAATAACATGATTGTATACATAAGTGATCAACAAAATTCTACCAGGAAGCTTCTATACCTTCAGCAATGTAGCAGGATGCAGGATTAACCTGTTGATACTTGATTTATGACCTAGTATGTGGTCAATTTTAGAGAAAGTTCCATGGAATGCTGAGAAATATGTATATTCCTTTTTGTTTGGATGGAGGATTGGGTACATATCTACTAAGTCCATTTGGGTCATAACTTCTCCTAGATCCCTCAGTTCTCTGTTGAGTTTCTGTGTGGTTGACCTATCCAAGGGTGAAAGTGGGGTATTGAAGTCTTCCACTATTAGTGTGTGAGGTTTGATATGGGGTTTAAGCTTTAGAAGTGTTTATTTTACATATGTGTGTGCCCTTGTGTTGGGAGCATAGATATTCAGGATTGAGATTTCATCTTGGTGAATTTTTCCTGAGATGAATAGGTAGTGACCTTCCTGGTCTCTTTTTATTGATTTTAGTTTAAAGTCTATTTTGTTAGATATTAGGATAGCTACACCAGCTTATTTCTTAGGGCCATTTGATTGGAAAGTCTTTTCCCAACCCTTTACTCTGAGCCTGTGTCTATCTTTAAAGTTGAGGTGTGTTTCTTGTATGCAGCAGAAAGATGGTTTCTGATTTTTTATCTATTGTGTTAAGGTGTGTCTTTTCATGGGTGAATTGAGTCCATTGACATTAAGGATATTAATGACCAATGATCATTATTTCCCATCATTTTTGGTAGTAGCTTGCATTTTCTTTTTTTTGTGGCGGGGTTTCTTCTGTGGGCTTATCAATTGTCTGTGGTTACATGGGTGTTTCTGGTTTCCTTAGGTTGGAGTTTTCCCTCTAGGGCTTTTTGCAGGGCGGGGTTTGTGGTTTGGTTTTGTTTAAATCTGGTTATGTAGTGAAATATCTTGTTTACTTCATCTATGTTGATTGACAGTTTTGCTCGATACAGTATTAGAATGTTGGTATCTATTAGATGGTTGGCATCCATGTACTTTTAGTGTCTTTAGAATGTCTAACCAGGACCTTCTTGCTTTCATTGTTTCCATTCAATAGTTGGGTGTTATTCTGATGGGTCTCCCTTTATAGGTGATTTGACTTTTTACCTGTGCAGCTCTTAGTATTTTTCTCTATTCTGTACGTTTAGAGCCTTGACTATTATATGGTAAGCAGTCTTTTTTCTTTGTGGGTCTATTCTGCTTGGTGTTTTTTAGGCTTCCTGTATTTTTATAGGCATTTCCTTCTTTAGGTTAGAGAAGTTTTCTTCTATGATTTGGTTGAATATATTTTTAGTTCCTTTGTGCTGGTATTCTTCTCCTTCTTTGATTCCAATTACCTCAGGTTTGGTCTTTTCATGGTGTCCCAAATTTCCTGGACATTTTGTGTTATGTCTCTTTTCAAGACAGTTATACTTTTGCATTTGAAATAATTTGGTTAAAAAAATGAATGATTTATCTATTGATTTGCTAAGTCAGTTAATGCTGCCAAATAGAAATACTGCCAGAAAATACATTTAAATTTGATTGTCACATATATCTCATGATTGAGGGCATGTAGACTAAGGGACTGTAAGCCTCTGTTACATATTTAACAGAAATTTGAATACTGACTCCATGTTTTCAAAGTATAGGCATGGATTTAGATTCAAAAATGGTCAAGAATATAAATATTCTTATCTTAAAATAGGTTGCACAAGTCAGAAGAAAAACCAGAAAATTCTCAGGAAGAAAGAGTTAATTGATTAATAGGCATAAGAACAAAATAAAAGTTAATGTATAAAAGAGAAATATGTGTTTGAGGAATCAATAGGACCATGATACACTGATATGTAGTAGTCAGAATGTTTGGCTTAGCATAACAAGCAAGTACAGTTTTACATATGAAGTTTTAAGGTATTTGTAATCCCGGAAAACTGTTGTTAGTACTTAGAATTATGGGTTTGGTTATAAAGAAATGATTTAAATAGGCAGGTCTAGAACATTCTGAAATATATATATTGACCAGGCCACAGGATGTCACTCAGAAAGTAGAGAAAAATGAGGTCAAATACAAACAGTAAAACTGGCATAGTAGCTTGAAGAACATTATGTCAAAATTATGTTGCTTTTCTAAAATGCTATGTCAGTTTATAGATTATGTCCAATTTCTTCTTCATGACAGACTATGCCAATGCTCCTTTCCAGTGAGTGATATCCTAGAGAAATCTTAATGGTGTATATTGGGATGTTGGCTACAGGCCATTTTGTGACACTGATGTGGCAATTGGCCAGATACTTCCAGGTGTTGGACTGAAGACAGTGAACTAGGATAAGTCAGCTTGGACTCTCCAGGAAGTCGGGTGTCATTTCGGCATTTAGTTTTTATTGAGCAGGACATTGCTCATATTTATATTAACTAAGAATGTACTGTTGACAGGAACAAAATAATGATCTTAGACAAAATTAATTACTCAGATATAGTTAATCGAGATGTCAGTTGAGGATTTAATGGATTATTTCATGTGATCTGGTTGATAAGATGTGAAAACAATGTGTTGAGCAAAAATTTTGGCACTGGAAATTATGGAGGATTCATATTTAAAAGTGTGGAAGTCTCTTGTTACTTATTCTTTATCCTTGGGCATATCTAGTTTTCAAAAACATGAATAATGATTTAAGTGCTATGTGTATGAAATCTGTGAGCTAAATAATGCTATAGAAAAATATTTATGTTAAGACACATTAAGTATTGGAAGCTTAAAAAATATTAGATACAAACCAATAAAACAACAGTCAATAAATACAGATATTTATTTATTTCACCATAGTGTGTTTGTATGTGTTTACTGTGTCCTTAATTTGTTATATATTCATATAAATCATAATTTTAATTCTCAGCAAATGTTCACTCTTGTCAAAGTTTTTTTAATATTATAAAGAAATTTTCTGTAATAAACAAAATCTGTATTCTAATATTGACAGTCTCAACTGTTAGAACATGCTATGAGAACTTCTGTGACTTGTGCACTTCTTTCACTTCTTAAAGGAAAGGGGATGATAAAGATTGACGACAGTACTAAAATAGATCTTAAAAGTGAAACCTCATCAAAAATGTACAAAGCATTTGTCTCTGTTTTGGAAACTTCTCTCAGTAAGTATTGTCAAATGGGGGTTGAAAATTCCAATCATGACTATTCTTTTCAAAGCATGTTATATAAAAGAAGAAAAAAATCCAGTCAGTCAGCATGTGAGAAAAATGGTTGAGTAATTGATTCTTATAAGTAAGAAACATGGTCATTCAAGCCATGACCATGAAGAACTAATTGAGCAAATTACTAAGCTCTATTAGTGCAAATAGCTTTAACAATACGATTATATTTTTACTTTATGTTTGGTTTTGTATATTGTTAACTAAACTCAATAAGTAAGCTGGACAAAAACATAAAATTATTAATTTATTAGATTGTTGGGATTGGGATTTTTATCTTGTTTTATTTGAGGTGTATACCACAATGAAAGAGACTGACAGACAAACACACACAAAGATGGGGAGGGAGAAAGAGAGAAAGAGAGAAACAACACTAAGATAACTAAGATATGCTGGTCTCATGCAATGTTAAAATAAGCAGTGTTGAAGGCAAGGCAGGGAATATCTTATTCACTCATGTTTACCTTTTGTGCACTAGTTTCACAATTTGTCAATTTTGAGTATTTATTAATAGATATATTAGTTTATCAATAAAATTTAATGCCTATTGAAAGCAACATTTAGTTTTTTTTTTATTTTCTAGGGATACAATTTTATGATGCTTTGTAGAAGCAAGCACTAAAGAAACACATTTTAGATGGCCAAATTATGAATCATTAAGACCATAAATTAATCAAATATTTAGATTGAGGGGCCACTGATTTTTTTAAGTGACTACAGAACATGTACTACATTTAAATTATTGGCCAGATTCAATTTCAGGCCAGTCTATTTAGAAATGAAAAAAATGAAATCAATAAATCAATAGAGTAGAAAATATGACCAATTCATGACAGCATAACATAAAGTGGATTTTTTTGCCTCAGGCAGAACCAATCTGACATATTTTAACACAGCCTTAGAGATTTTTTTACTTAAAAATGCTGAGATAAAATATTTATGTACAGAGTGACAAGTAAGAAAAATTACAAATATCTATGGTGTCACAGTATGTCACAAATTCATGTTATCACATTTTGTAAAGTATATTCCCTATACTTGCATTTAAGTACATGGGTCTCATGATATTTTCACAATGCCACTCTAAGACATTTTAAAGAATTAACCAATATGTTAATTTATAGAAATAAATATAGGTAGCTGTCTATGTAAGAAAGATATATCAGAAATTATTTTTGTGGTTAGATATGATAGTAGATAAAACATGAATCTATCATGGTTTCTATGAATGCAAACATTTTTTCAGGACCATATATATTTATTTATATCCATATGAATGTTCATATACTTTACCTTCTTGCATCCCAGGGCACATAATCTGAATTACACAAATAATATCAGATTTAAAGAGTCCAACAAAACAGTCTTGAGACATGACTGATATTAGTCATCACAGATTTTGGGTCAATAATTATCTAACTGCAAAAAATTAAAGAAGAATATATTTCACTTTGAGATAATATGTTTTATAAATAAAAATAACTTTCTTCAGAATATAGTATCTAGAAACAAAATAATAAATGCAGATGATGAATACGCCTTCAAAAAACCTAGGCAAAAACAGTTGCCATTTGTATACCATGAGAACAGATTTTCTAAATCTTCATTGTTTAAATGTCAGAGAATCACTAAAATACAATATACTTATTAAAAGGCAGCTGAGTGTCATTTTTAAATAGTAATCTTATTTTAGGTCTCAATATCTTTTAACAATTATTCTTTCAAAAATCTTGCTGGAAAGACATCTCTAAAGATTAATATCTTCATTTGTATTACAATTGAGATGGTAACTTTATAGGATAGAGTCTCATTGGGTTAAAATACATATAACAAGTTCCTATGACTGTACTTCCATTAGGCTTGTGTTCTGTCAGAATCCAGCATTGGATGTTAAGGGGTTTTGGTTACTATTTCCATTTCTGTGATCAAATACCCCTACCATAGCAATATAAGAAGTAAAGTGTTTGTGTTAGCTCAAAATTAAAAGGTACAATACAACAACATAGAGAAGCAGTTGCAGAAGACTATAGTGTATGTTTATATATATAGTAAGACAGGCCCATAGAGTTGAGGAAATTGATTCAAGCCAGTTGTCAAGGCATGGACATAATGCACTGCCTTATGAGCCAACCTGGAGTCTGCCTGAGGGCCTAGTAACAGGCACTTCCTAATCCTGTGAAGTCTGCCTAGCAACATACACTGTCAGAATTCTGAACACGTGCAGCCAATTAATGATTATCTCACAATGTCACCTGATTGTGCCAGCCAATGAGAGATGGCCTGGGTAAGGCGAGCAGGGTAAATAAGGCTCTGCCCATTGCGGAATGAGTCTATAGTCTACCTTTTATCTGACTCTTGGGATCTGTGTCATGACTCTGCATCTTCTCCCCCTTTACCCTGAGGGAACTATTAGAACTCAGCAACACACACACACACACACACACACACACACTCACACACACACACATATTTCCATAGAAAGAAGAGAAAATGAAGGACTGTACTGATGTCCTGAGCTTGTACAGTGTGAGATACCAGCCCATGGAATGATGCCAACTTCAGGAAAAGACTACCTCAGTTAGCATAATCTAGGATAGATAGTCATTCACAATGTGCACAGAGGTTTGTCTCCTAGATGTTTCTAGAACTTGTTAAGTTACAGTTAATACTCACAATCACACTTGGTAAAATCTTTTTAAATTTAGGAAACTGTGAGGTGTCATTGTTTGGAAACTGAAAGCCTAAGTCAAATTGTTGGATAGGTTAGCAACCGGAATCAAAGGGTAGCTCTAAAGAAGTAGCAGAAGGCTGTTGTTTCTCAGGCTCTAACACTTGTCTGATATGTACTAGCATATCATGTCTCTCCCATCTTCTACTGGTAATTCAACGTTAAGGTACATCAGTTACAGACTCTTTTCAATCCAGAATGAAAAAAAAAAAAACAAAAACAAAAAAACAAAAAAAACCAGTCTACTGGCTTCTGTGCCATGACTGCTGATTTCTTCCCTTCCTAGACCATTGATTTTTCATGTCACCTTATCTGTGTTTCTTAATGGCTCTTTCTTAGATGCAATGTGACCTGAAGAACATGAACTTAAAATACTGATGTTCTCTTAGACTAAGATTCTAGAAGGAACATACTGTGGACTACTGTCAAGAGAATTTCCCTTGTCTTGATCATTCATTGTCCTTTGAAAAAGTAAGTTCTAATGTATGTAGTCTCTAATTTTGAAGTAATTTCACAATCCTTCAATAACAGCAGGCACATTTGGTACACTTGTGTTCATCCAACAAAACACTTACATGTAGAAAAATAACATTGAATGAATAAATTATCAAAAATTATATGAAAGAAGGGTGTCAATTTGTGGGACATATAGAAGGAAATGGAAGATAAATGAGTGTTGCATATGATTGTAATGCACATGTAATACGTATTTGAAAGTATTTCAAAAGAAAGGAAAATTAAATATCACTACTATTACTAGCAATAAAGTTTAAGAAGATAACTATAGTGTCTTTGACTAAGATTTTTATGGCATATTCAGTTTGAAAATATACATAAAAAGGTAAAGAAAATAACATTTAAGATAACAGATATAAAGAGCTTAAAAGATCCTTTGTAAAGATAACATTGCAGAAATTGGTCATGACTTTTCCCTATTTGGATACCCTAAGAACAAATGAGGATTTTATCTTCGCTGGTAAAAATGCACATGATGAAACAATATGTTTAGGGCTTTGGCTCATCAATCAACATTTTTTTTAAATCACCCTGTCTATACCTTATCACCCTTGTTAGCTGTTTCTTCTTTATCAGGATCTGTACATAATTAACTATATCATAATTGTTTTATAGCAAAAGGAAAATAAAACAGAAGAATAAAACTGAAGGACTCTAAACATTCTTTTTTATGATATCTTCTCTCCTGGTTAATACATATACTGTATGTGTTTATAGTGTATGACATGGGAACATGATGTTGTCAGCTACAATGTTTTCACTAGAGATTCACTTAGTAGATACCTTATGCTTTTAAGTTTATAATGTGTGTTTGACCACATTCATAGATATCCTGAGGTACATTCAGCTTTGGATCATACTTGGTAAATTTTGGTTTCAAGCATATGTATTTTGAGTTTGATTGAGGTACAGAGGAGAGAGACAAATAAATTAAAAAGGGACAACAAACTCAAACTTCTGGTGCTAGTAATATTTGGTGTCAAAGAGAATAAAGAGAAAGAGTGTAAGTGCTGAGCATCAGCAAGTCACTTACAATTGATTGAACGTAAAGTAATTTGACCTTAATTTAAATAATCTTTATAAAACTTGCTTAGGTTTGCATGTAAAATCTCAAAGAATGAAGAGACTAGAATCATGTAGTCAGTTTAATTCTTCAAAATATATTAAACAGTTCATCAAGTATGCCCCATTTGCCTTTTTTTCTCATGAAAACAATGATGAGTGCATAAGAAAAAAAGAGTCATGTACTGAAGAGGGATTCACAGTCTTCTCTGACAATATCTGTCAACCTATTGCCCATCTGTTGCTTTGCAGTTCTAGCCAGATAAGTATCCTGTGAGAGGAGTGGTGCTGGGATCAGTATATACAATCCCCAAAACAACTACAAGCTTCTGCCTGTATTTCCCCGGAACAAGATGGAATTGTTAAGCTAACAGAGTGGACCAGGTTGTGCCAAGATGATCCTCATCATACTTGGAAAACCAGGGCCATTTCTTCAATATTTGATCTATATTTCATTCCTTGTGTTATATAAACTCCATATTTCAAAACTGTCTGGCAATTTTATTGTCATGCTATCAAACGAGTTGCAAGTAAACCTCTCTTTTTTAAAAAAAAAAAAATAAAGAAACATACTGCTGGCAGTAATACCACAGTAAGAGTCCAGAACATCATGCCAGTTCCAGTGCTTGAATTTCTCAGAGGTGCAGTTTACTGCAACAAATCTGTCTCCAGAACCTGAGGGAGGGAAAAGACCACAGGCAAAGGAAAGATTAAAAATCATTAATATGGGGACATTTGCAGATCAGTACGCAGCTTGGTGCTACAGATTTTAGCGTGAGCCAATTTCCTAATTGCAGATAAAATAATTTTAAGAGAAGAATAAGAGAAAAACATATTTGATTCTTAGGAAATTCATTGTATTATCTGGTTGGTCTTTAATTGAGTTGCAAAATAAAGTAATTGTAGATGGTTGACAGAATCCTCACCATCTGAAAAAATGGCAGCAAAGGGATACTGTCCCATGTGATTCGTCAAATCTCTTGTTAGGGTATTCAATTGCTCAATAAAATTAATGGCCTGAATGTTTATAGTTAAGATTAAGATATCATTGAGATTTGTGACAAGACAAGAGAAAAAGAGTATTTACCCTAATACAAACACTACTTTTTTGCATACTATTTTTATTTATTATTTGGTGATTTTACATCATGCACCTCATCAAACTCAGTTATCGGTCCTCCCAGTTTCATACTCATGCTTATGATCTCCCCATTTACAAAAAAGCTCATTCATGCTGCCCATCTAGTTATTGGAGCATAATTAAACTCCCTGTGGCCTGTCTTTTTTTAAAAGAAAACAAACAATACTTATAATACTAAATTCTATGCTGTAAAACCAAAATGATATACTAGTTATTGGACTGTGACATCTAAAAACAGAATCAAGACTTGTAGCTCATTAGAGACAGCTACTTTTGTTTTTGTTTTGTGGGTTTTTGTTTGTTTGTTTTTGTTTTTGCCCTTTCTTTGTAGAGTGGAAAAAAATCAAACTAGGAGGACAGGACCTGGGAGGTATTAGGTAGAAATATTAGGTATAAGTTTTGTCACTGCTATGAGAAGACATCCCACAAATGTGACTTAATGAAGGAAGGGTTTATTTTAGCTCATGGTTACAGAATACTAATGAGATAGTCGTGTTGGCAGGACTCTTAAGCAGTTGTTTACATTGCACCCACAGTCAAGAACACATCAGCGGATATCAGTGTTTAGCTTGCTTCCTCCATATTTTCCCATACAAGCACTGCCCTGGAAATCTTTAAGGCAGCCTTTTCCTGAACTCCAGGTCTTCCTCACCTAGTTATTGTTCCCTGTGTTCCCCAAAAGTAAATGACATCCATTGACAATGAACACCCAGCAGTGTACATGTAGATGGTGTGTAAAGGAGTTGGGCTCTTTAGGAAGAGTAAAACGACTTTTTTTCTCCCATCACATTACTAGAATTTCTGTTCTTATTCATAGATTCAAATTATATTACTCATCTCAAAGGGAACTTATCATACTTGGAACTTGACTCTGGTTCCCACGTGCATGATCAAAGTGGCATCCAGTTCACCAGATCACAAGGGACAGAGAGCCCACTAGCACAGAATGGTGAAGAGAACCCAATGCAGAGTTCAGATCAAGAAAAAGGAAACAGGAAAGGATATAATTCTACTAACATCCCAAAATTTTAAGAACAGAATATTTGAAAGATTGTGTACTTTTGTCATTACCAGATATTAAAGAATATAGTACAGTCGGGTTCTGGTTCCAGAACCAAGTGCTGTCTGTGGAGTGTGTCCCCACACACTCTGTAGGAGACAGAGATAAACTTTGGCTGTCAGAGGGTCCCCCCAACTGTTGCTAAGGGAACTCATACAACTACCCTGCCTCCAACTGCTCAAACAGAGAAGGATTAAAGACTTGAAATTCAGTCCCCTGCCTAGAGCAGAGGTAGAGATTGAGCAGACCTTTTGTTCAGAGGTGACAGGAGACACACAAGCCCGCATGCCAAAACTGACCAGGAGCCACCTAAAAATGAACCACTAAAGCCATGGGCAGATTCCAGTGCAAAAATATATATAATAATATAAAGAATAACAAGGTAACTCCAGAAGAAAGTGGTAGTCCTACAATTACAAGACCTGAACTGAGCAATGAAGAGGAAACAGAAGGAAGCAACACCAAAAATTCCTTTATGATGATCATCGAAGCTCTCAAAGAAGATATGAAATATTGCCTTAAAGAAATAGAAGAAAATACAAACAAAAAATTTGAAGAGATGAACAAATCTATAAAAGAAAACCAAGAAAAAGTAAACCAAAAAATGAAAGAAACATGCCAGGAACTAAAAACTGAACTAGAAGCAATAGAAAAAACACAAAATGAGGCAAAGATGGAAATAGAAAAACTGAATAAAAAAGCTGGAACCACAGATACAAGCATAACCAACAGAGTTCAAGAGATGGAAGATAGAATCACTGAAGTGGAACCTCAGTAGCTCAAATAGATATATCAGTCAAAGAAAACACTAAAACCAAAAAAGCCATAAATCAAAATGTTCAGGAAATCTGGGACACCATGAAAAGACCTAACTTGAGAACAAAAGGAATAGAAGAAGACTACCAGCTCAAAGGCACAGATAATGTTTTCAATAAAATCATAGAAGAAAACTTCCCGAACCTAAAGAAGGAAATGCCTATAAAGATATAAGAAGCTTACAGAACACCAAATAGATATGGCCTCCCAAAAGAGTCAGCACGTCACATTATAATCAAGCCACAAAACATACAGAACAAAGAAAAAAATTTAAGAGCTGCAAAAGAAAAGGGACAACTTATCTATGAAGGCCGACCCATCAGAATAACGCCTGACTATTCAATGGAAACGATGAAAGCTAGAAGGGCTTGGTCAGAAGTTATACAGACTCTAAAAGAGCATGGCTACCAAAGTAGAATACTATACCCTGCAAAATTATCAATCACCATAGATTTAATAGATATCTACAGAATCTTCCACCTAAATGCAAAGGAATATACATATTTCTCAGCTCCTCATGGAACTTTCTCCAAATTTGATCACATAATTATCATAAAGCAAATACTAACAGATACAAAACAAATGAAAATAATCCCTTGTAACATATCAGACCACCAGGGCCTAAAGTTAGAGTTCAACAACATCAAAAATGAAAGAAAGCCTACAAACTCATGGAAACTAAACATCACTCAGCTGAACCATCTCTGGGTCAAGAAAGAAATTAAGAAAGAAATCAAAGTCTTCCTAGAATTTAATGAAAATGAATCTGCAATATACTCAAACTTGTGGGACACAATGAAAGCAGTCTTTAGAAGAAAATTCATAGCACTAGATGCCTATATGAAAAACCTAGAGAAATCCCACATTAGAGACCTAACAGTTCAGCTGAAAGCCTTCATACAATTAGAAGGGAACTCACCTAGAAGGAGCTGATGGCAGGAAATAATCAAACTTGGAGCTGAAATCAATACAATTGAAACAAAAAGAACAATACAAAGAAACAATGACTCTAAGATTTGGTTCTTTGAGAAAGTCAACAAGATAGATAAGCCAAACTAATCAAAAAACAGAGAGAGAGTGTTCAAATCAACGAAATCAGAAACAAAAAGGGGGACATAGCAACAGACCCCCAGGAAATACAGAGAATTATCAGATCATACTTTGAAAATCTGTATTCCACAAAAATGGAAAACCTAGAAGAAATGGACAGCATTTTGGACAGGTACAATTTATCAAAATAAAAGAAGATCAGATTAATTACCTAACAAACCTACAACCCTTAAGGAAATTGAAGCTGTCATTAAAAACCTACCCAAAAATAAAAGCCCTGGTCCAGATGGTTTCAGTGCCGAATTCTACCAGACATTCAATGAAGAATTACTACCGTTACTCTTCAAACTATTTCACACAGTAGAAACTGAAGGAACATTACCTAATTGCTTTTATGAGGCCACAATTACCCTAATACCCAAGCCACTCAAAGACACAACAAAGAAGGAGAATTACAGACCAATTTCCCTCATGAATATTGATGCTAAAATTCTCAACAAATTTTTAGCAAACCGTATACAACAATGTATACAAAATATCATCCACCACGACCAAGTAAACTTCATCCCAGAAATGCAGGTCTGGTTTAACATTTAAAAATCCATAAACTTTATCCATCATATAAACAAACTAAAGGAACAAAACCACATGATCATATCCTTAGATGCTGAAAAAGCCTTTGACAAAATCCAACACTCCTTTATAATTAAAGCCCTGGAGAGATCAGGAATACAGAAGAACATCTAAATATAATAAAGGCGATTTATTGTGGTAAAAACTCGCTGTGAGATATGTTTTAAATGGGGTTTATTTTGTGAAAATTATTTATAAAACAGAGCTGGTTTTAAGAGAAAATGAAAGGATAAGGTTGTAGTGTGCTGGAGCCTTTTTAAGGAAGATTTTTTATCTCTATATTGTATGTTTGAATTTTTGCGCAGCTGGGCCGAACTGTGTATCCAGTTGGGAACTCTTGTGAGAGAATGACGGCTTTTTGTCTTGGTCTTCTTTTTTTGAAGGTCTATTCTTGGAATCTTTTTTAGTTAACTATGCCCTGCTCGTCTCTAGTCCTCTGATTTCCCGCTACAGCGATTTACGAGAAGCCAACAGCCAGATAGAAAAGAAAGAGGGAAATACCCTCCAATGAATTAGCACTGGTGACCACTTTCTAAATATAACACCAGTGACACAGACACTCAGAAAAACAATCAATAAGTGAGACCTCCTGAAACTGAGAAGCTTCGGTAAACCAAGGACATAGTCAATAGGACAAAACGACAGCCTACAGAATGGGAAAAGATTTTCACCAACCCTACAAGTGATAGAGGACTGATCTCTAAAGTATATAGAGAATTTAAGAAACTAGAGCACAAAACCTTGAATAACCCAATCAAAAATGGGGTTCAGACCTAAAAAGGGAATTCTCAGCAGAAGAATTACGAATGGGTGAAAGGCACATGAAAAAGTGCTCTTCATCTTTAGCCATCAGAGAAATGCAAATCAAAACAACTCTGAGATACCACCTGACACCTGTTAGATTGGCTAAGATAAAAGACACAGAGGACAACCTATGCTGGAGAGGATGCGGAGCAAGCAGAACACTCCTCCATTGTTGGTGGGAGTGTAATCTTGTTCAGCCACTCTGGAATGCAGTATAGCGGTTTCTCAGAAAATTGAGAATCAATCTCCCCAAGAACCCAGCAATACCACTTCTGGGTGTATACCCTAAAGATGCACAGTCACACTCCAAAGGCATTAGCTCAACTATGTTCATAGCAGCATTATTTGTAATAGCAAGAACCTGGAAACAACCTAGATGTCCCTCAACTGAAGAATGGATTAATAAACTGTAGTACATCTACACAATGGAGTACTACTCAGCATTAAGAAAAAATGATATCCAAAAATTTGCAGGCAAATGGATAGTATCCTCCTGAGCGAGGTATCACAAACTCAGAAAGATAAGCAGGGGATGTACTCACTCATTAGTGGACTCTAAACAAACAAACAAACAAACAAACAAGAAAAAAGCAAAGCATGTCCAAGCTGCAATCCACAACCACTGAACAACTTGGGATCAGAAACACCCTGGACTGACTCCTTGGATCCCACTCCCCCTAGAGGAACCCCTGACTCACTCTTGAGGGAGCCGGTAGAAAACTGGATCTGCCAGGAGTGAAGACTGAACTAAGCTATATTGGGACAGTGGGACCATGGGACTGCCTGCTGCCTGCACAGGGAGGTGATGGGTAGTTGTGGAGAAGAAAGAATGACCTGATGTGGTGGGACAGGGCAGGGACCTTGAATAAGGATATACAAGGATAAAAAAAAAAAAAAAAAGAAGTTGAAAAAAAAATATATATGTAATTCTCTAAGTACTTAGAATTTATGACCCTAAACATCTTGATTTAATGTACCAGTATTATTCTGATTTAACACAGAATCTGTATTCAGTGCAGAGGAGCAATTGAGAAATATAATAAAACCTAAAAATTATTTATCTCTCTTCTCTGAGAAAGCTTCACATTTTTGTTGTTTCTGTATCCTGCACATCGTGTTTATACACAATATAGGTGCCTAATGTGGAATGATAAGACAAAGTATGACTCTGTAGTTCAAGCTTGCCTGGAGCTTACTATGTGTGAGACACTATGAAGCAATCTTGCCTCAACCTGCCAAGGACCAGGATGTTAATACCCAATCTTTAGCTATATTTCTGTGTCCTACTGTTGTATGATATTTTCTTTGTGTTATGACAAATGAAGCTTGTCAGGAGATCAGAGGGTGAGGCAAGAGAAGCAGAGAAGCCAGGCAGTGGTGACTCCCACCTTCAATCCCAGCATTTGAAAGGCTCATGCCTTTGATCCCAGCACAATCCAAACCTGGAGGCAGGAAAATAAAGTAGGTGGAAAAAGGATCTTGAGCCCTTTTCATCTGAGGATTCAGAGTTATGAAGTCTCTAGTGGCTGCTCATTTGCTTTACTGATCTTGCAAGTTATTTGCCCAATATTTTGATTTCTGATTTTTATTGATAAGAGTAATTAGGATCACACTACATTTTATCTCATTTTATCTTTTATATTGAGCATCGCTAAGACTGGGATTTATCATTTTAAAATATTTTTAACTTAGTACTTACTTCTTACAAATCCTCAGAAATGGGCTTTCTTAAAAAAAGTGGAACTGGTAGATAGCTCAGTAGATAAGAGCACTGGCTGCTCATCCAGAGGTTTTGAGATCAATTCCCTGTAACTATATGGTGACTCACAACTATCTATAATGAAGTCTGGCATTCTTTTCTGGCAGGGAAGCATACATGTAGATAAAGTACTTGTATACATAAAATAAATAAATTTTTAAAAACAAAAGGAAGGAAGGGAAAAAGAAAGACAGAAAAGCACAATTGGAACTAGTAGTCCTTGAATGAGGAGAGGTCTGAAGCTGATCTACAGTAGCTGCTTCTAGAACTGGACAACAAGAACATGGGGGGAGGGGCAATTAGCCTCAGAGTAAACATCATTACTGCTGGCACACTCTCGTGAATTACCACAATAATATCTCTATAACCTGAAAGACTATCACTTTCAAAAATAGATAACTGTATTGAAAGTAGTCTATATTTATCATGATCTCTCTCTCAGTCTCTGTCTCTTTCTATCTCTCTGTCTCCCTCTCACTCTGTCTCTCTGTCTCTGTCTCTGTCTCTCTCCCTCTCTTTCAGTATTTTAGACAAGTTTTCTCTGGGCTTTCCTGGAATTTGTTCTGTAGATGCTGTCAGTTGCCTTGAACTTGTAGATATGCCTGCCTGTCTCCCAGAAACTAAAGGCATGTGCCACTATGCCTGGTTTCAATTTCCTTTTTCTAAAATGCTGTTTCTACTCTTAAATTATTTCAGCTAACAAAAACTAGAAAAATATACTCTTCATTTTACTTTCTTATAAAAAAATCTCAGGATACTGATGTTGTCAATAAATTACTGTCCAATAATCTGCAGACAAAAATCTAAATTCTGCAATTGTGAGAATGTTGTTTATTCTCTTAGAAGAGATGACCCTTCATGTCTTCTGTTTAGTCCTCCTGTGTCTCCAGTGTCTTTGACCAAGGTCAGGAGCACTATATTTATATTCATCTTTATTTGTATCCATATTTATTTGTTCTCTGCGACCTTAACATTTGAAGACTACTAGCCATTTGTTTTCTAGATTGTACCTTAGTTTCAGTTTGCCTGGTGGCTCTTTCTGATTAAAATTAGATTATTCAGTTCTGGGTGAGAGTATCATAATGTTTTCTAATTTGAGCTCATGTTATGATTTATCATCATTGATGACTTTAATTTTGGAAAAAGCTTATGTGCTACATTGTATTGATGCTTCTTATAAAAAATATATAAAGGTTATGGAATGTCCTTTCCTAATTAAGATTTTGTCCAGTCATTGTACAACTGTAACAATTCTTGCCTAAAATTAATTTGATTGTTGTGCTTGAAACCAATGATTTTTCTATCTTCTTAGTTGCATATCTTATTGTACTTGGAGTTATAGTGTTTGTGTATGCTTCCTTTCTCATTATTTAATTATGTCAATAAAGTCTCATGAATATGGCCATATATTATAGATATAATTTACTGTTTATTATTTTTATGCTCAAATTATCTCACATTTTTTAATTTCTAAATATTTTAGCCAACATTTTATTATACATTGTTAGAATAGTTTTATATATTCTTTCTCAAATTTGCTAATTTTTTGAACCAATAAATGTTTGCATGTAATAAGAAAATAAATGTTTCTTACATCATTAGTTGTGGTATCAACCTATTTTTGTATCTACAAATACATTTTTAAATGTTGCGAGTGTGCTATAATAAATATCTTCATTTCAAAGCATTTTGAATCACTAAGGTGTCCTTCTTCTTTATGGGTAAAACATAAACTTTAAAAGATAAACAAAAGAAAAGACATAAAGATAGTCATACTCAATGTACTAGCTTTTTAAACAGAACAATATTTTATTTCGGGCACCTTTTATCTATAGAAAAATAGGATTTTTTGGGGCTGGAGAGATGGCTCAGAGGTTAAGAGCACTGCCTTCCAGTGCTGTTCTTCCAGAGGACCTGAGTTCAATTCCCAGCAAAACCACATGGTGGCTCACAACCATCTATGATGAGGTCTGGTGCCCTCTTCTGCAAAACTGTATGCATAATAAATAAATAAATCTTTAAAAAAAAAAAAAAAAAAAAAAAGAAAAATAGGATTTTTTTATTCTTTTTTACTAAAATTTCCTCATGGAGTATATTTTGATCATGTTTTGCAATTCCTTTTTCTTCTAAGATGCTTCTTGCTTTATTAACCACCCAAGTTTATTTTTCCTCTTTCATTCTTTAAACAACAAAAAACTAAAGCATACATAAACATACCCAAAACCTTCCATAAAAACACAGAAGTGGAAACCAAAATATAGATAAGGACAAACCTCCAAAAAAAAAAGAAACCCCAACCATTTCTGAACATTGAACCTCTCAAAAAATGTTGTCCAGACAAAAGGAAATCAAGTGGATGCAAATTAGAAAGGAAGAAGTCAAACTATCACTATTGGCAGATTAGATGATAGTATATATGTTACCTTCAAAATTCTACCAGGGAACACCTACAGCTAATAGACACCTTCAGAATGTAACATGATACAAGATTAACTCAAAAATTTCAATAGCTCTCCGATCTACAAATGATAAGAGAGTTGAAAAAGAAATCAGAGTAACATCTTTATAATAGATGCAAATAACAGCAAATATCTTGAAGTAACTATAACTAAAGAAGTGACAGACATGTATGATAAGAACTTTAAGTCACTGAAGAAAGAAATTCAAAAAGATATAAAAAAGTTGAAAAATCCCCCATGATCTTGGATAGGAAGGACCAACATAGTAAAAATGGCAGTCTTATCAAAAGCAATCTACAGATTCAATGCAATTCCCATCAAAATCCTAACACAATTCTTCACAGGTCTTGAAAAAAAAAATACTCTACTTTATATGAAAAACTAAAATAATTTAGTATTGCCAAATAACAAAACAAAGCAAGCAAGCAAGCAAGCAAACAAACAAACAAACAAACAAAAAAACCAGTTTAATAATAACACTTCAGGAAACATCACCATCCCTGATTTCAAGCTATAGTATAGAGCTACAGAAATAAAGATAGCTTGGCATTGGCTTAAAAGCAGACTTCTGAATAAATGAAATCAGATCAAAGACCCTAAAATTAATCCACTCAACTATGAACACCTTATTTTTGACAAATAGGCCAAAAATATTTACTGGAAAGAAGATAGCATCTTCAACAAATGGTGGTAGCATAAGTGGATGGTGGGATGTTGAAGAATGCAAATACATGAATATTTGTCACCCTGAACAAAACTCAAGTCTAAGTGGATCAAAGATACCAATATAAACCCAGTTACATGAAAACTGGTAGAAAAGAAGTTGGGAAATAGCCTTGACTACATTGTCACAAGAGAGCTCTTTCTAAATATAACACCAGTAGCACAGACAATAATAACAACAATTAATAAATGGGATCTCCTTAAATTGGGAAGCTTCTGTAAACAAAGGACACAGTCAATAAGATAAAACTGCAGCCATATAAAATGAGAAACAATCTTCATCAAACAAGAGTAAATCTTTGAGTCTTTCAGCCATTTCAAATTTCTCTGTTGAGAATTTCCTACTTAGCTATGAACTCCATTTTTTTAAATTGGATTACTAATTTTTTGGTTGAACTCCAGTTACTTGAGTTTTCTCAATAGTGGTATTGCTGGATCCTTGGGGAGAGTGATTTCCGAGTTTTCTGAGAACCTCCATACTGCATTCCAGAGTAGCTGAACAAGTTTACACCCCCACCAACAATGGAGGAGTGTTCCCTGTGTTCTGCATCCTGTCCAGCATAGGCTGTCATTTCTGTTTTTAATCTTAGCCATTCTGAGAGGTATAAAGTGGTATCTCAAAGTTGTTTTGATTTGCATTTCTATAATGCCTAAAGATGTTAAGCATTTTTTCAATTGTCTTTCAGTCATTTGTATTTCTTCTCATGAGAATTCCCTTTTTAATTCTGAATGCCATTTTTTGATTAGGTTATTCATGGTTCTGGGCTCTAGTTTCTTGAATTTTCTATATATTTTAAAGACTATTGTCCTCTGTCACTTGTAGGGTTAGTGAAAAGCTTTTCCGATTCTGTAGGCTGTTGTTTTGTCTTATTTACTATGTCCTTGGCCTTAAAGAAGCTTCTCAGTTTCAGAAGGTCCTACTTATTGATTGTTGTTCTTAGTGTCTGTGGTACATCTACACAATGGAGTACTACTCAGTAGTAAGAAAAATGATATCCTAAAATTTACAGGAAAATGGATGGATTTGGAGAATATCCTCCTGAGCGAGGTCTCACAAACCTAGAAGGATAAGCAGGGGATATACTCACTCATTAGTGGACTTTAAGCAAAAACATTTACATTCCTTTTTTTTTTTTTTAAAGATGATTGGTAAAGAACCACTGAACAGTTTGGGATTTAATACACCTAGGACGGGCACCTTGGATCCCACTCCCTCTTGAGGAACACTTGACGCAGTCTCGCTGTTGGGAGGAGGAAAATGGATCTGCCAGGATTGGATGCTGAACTAAGCCATATTGGAACATTGGGACATTGGGACCTTGGGACCTCCTGCCCTTGCTGGGGAGAAATGTGAAGTTGGGGAGAAGAGAGTATGACTGGAGGAGGTGGGAGGGAGAAGGGACCTTGAACAAGGACATACACGGATAGAAAATGTGACTTTATTCATGATAATAAAGAAAGACACAAAAAAAGATGATGGGTGAATAAAGTGATTTAAATTACACACACACACACACACACACACACACACACACACACACACACACACACACACACAGAGAAAACCCAAAGAAAAAGTTCTGGTTTGTCTGTAGAAGGGTTGCTTAGCAGAAATTTGTGGTGGCCATAGTACATTCGTGGGCATTAGCTGTGACCTACTATGCTTTCTTTATCTGTAGCTGAGCCTAACCTGGCTTCAGAAGCTTCAGATTTTATTTTTTATGTTTCATGTATTTTAGAGAAAGGAGAAGTTTTATTATTATATGGGTTTTTTCTTATCAATTCTGAATGTTTTGCTTTTTATATAATGTTTGATATTGATTTTCAAAAACAAATAAAAAATAAATTAACAAAAGAATTGCACATCTTTAACCATCAGAGAAAAGAAAATCAAAACAACTCTGAGATACCACCTTATACCTCTCATAATAGCTAAGATCAAAAACAGAGATGACAACCTATGCTAGAGGGGATGTGGAGCAAAGGGACAACTCATTCATTGTTAGAGGGAGTGTAAACTTGTACAGCCACTTTGGAAAGCAGAATGGTGGCTCCTCAGAAAACTAGAAATCCATCTATCTAATGATTTACCAATACCACTCTGGGCATATACTCAAAGGATGCACATTCTTACACCAAGGGGATTAACTCAACTATGTTTATAGCAGCATTATTTGTAATAGCTAGAATATGAAAACAACCCATATGCTAGTCAACTGAATATTGAATTAAAAGATTTGGGGTACATTTACACAATGGAGTAGTACTCAACAGTTAAAAAAAATGACATCCTAAAATTTGCAGGCAAATGAATGGGTTTGGAGAGTATCATCCTGAGTGAGGTAACACAGACCCAGAAGACAGATATGATATGTACTCACTAATTAGTGGATTTTAGACATAAATCAAACCTACAATTCACAACCCCAGAGTAAGTAGATAATAGGAAGAACAGAGAGACATTCAAAGATCCCCCTGGAAAGGGAAAATAGAGAAGATCTGACTAAATTGGGATCATATAGGGGAGGGAGTAAGATGAGGTGGAAAGAGATTATGTGAGAATGGGATGGTTTAGTCGGGGGTGGGAAGCAGAAGACAGTGAGAATAAAGATATAGTTATCTTGATAGAGGGAGCCATTGAGGGGTTAAAGAGAAACCTACTGCTAGGGAAATATCCAAGAACCTACAAGAAGAACCTAGCTAGGACTCCAAGCAATAGTAGAGAGGGTGCCTAAACTGGTCTTCCCCTATAATAAAATGAGTGTCCACCCCAATTGCCATTATAGAACTTTCACCCAAAAACTGTTGGAGGCAGATGTAGAGATCTATAGCTAAAAATAGGGTCATTTCCAGGTCCAGCTGAACAGATACAGGAGAAGTATACGAGCAATGTGATCTGGATCATGAGGAAGAGACCCAGAGAGAAGGTTGACTCGAGCTAGTGAGAGCTTACTGACTCTGAAGTGACATTTGAGGAATCTTCATGGAAAGGAACTAAACCCTCCAAATGTAGATGACAGTCAATTGGTGTGGGCACATTGTGGAGCCTCTTTCAGGGGAACCAGTGTTTATTCCTGGTGCATGAACTAACATGTCAAAGCCCATTTTCTACAGAACACCTTACTCAGCCTTGATACTGGGAGGATAGACTTGATGGTACCTCAACTGGCTATGTCAAAAGGAACTGACTCACATTAGGAGTCCTTGCCCTCCCCCATAGGTGGGGGAAGGAGTGGAGGTGGGGATTGGGGTGGAGGGTGACTGAGGAAGGAATGGAAGGAGGGGAGTGAAGAATAGCAGTGTGAGTAGGGTAAAAGCTTTTAAAATAAAAATTAATTAATTAATTGGTTGATTAAAAATTAATAAAAAGTCTTGTCAGTACATCTAGTGAGACTCCAATGTAGAAAAGTAATTTTTTCTTTACCAGCAGGTATCAATTGCAAATAAATACTTGCTTACGAGTCTGAGCATGTGTACAGTCCCTTATTCAGGCCATCTTTTATCAAGTTTATTAATCTAGCAATGAATCAAGCCTCTCTGTACACAGTAAAACTTTCATGGACATTTTAGGATTTGTCCAATTTAAAAAAAAGTAGTCCTAATTATTTAAAAAACTTAATAGTGTTGATTATTGCATAAATTCTATTTGGTATTATAACAAAAACCCAGAGCCAGATATTGAAGAAAAGCTGAAATATCAAAGAGACAGAGAAAGAAACCACAGCCACTTCTCACTCAGTCAACTTCTCAGGCCGGTCTGTAGGAAGCCTTCAACTCCCAGTCTCTGTCCTCAACAGAAAAGAGAAGTGACAGGCAGGCAAAGCCAAACTCCTCCCTCCTCTGGACCCAGCTATCTTATTTTCTGATTCAACTTTTCTAGAGTTAGGATTAAAAGTGTGTGCCATCATTGCCTGACTTTGTTAGCCTTGAACTCACAGAGATCCAGATGGCTCTCTGCCTCCTGTGGGATAGGATTAAAGGAGTGAGTCCTCACTCCCTGACCTTCATGTCTTGTGTCTGTGAATGTCTGTCCTCAGACTATTTTTATTAAATATACAATATATTACCACAGTTGAACACTATCTGACCTAGAAATAAGCAACCTTTGCCCCTGACATGTTGCTGCTTTAGTTGTGTGTGGCTGACACTCTCCTTCTCTCCTTTACTTCTCAATATCACAACAACATTCTCTGGTTCATATGGCCATTGAAATAATTGGAAATATCCACACCTGCACATGTATCATTTACTCAGGAACTACAAGCTCCTTGAGTTTGCTTTTGACAAAGTACCATCGGTTAGTAGACAGGCAATTTATAGTGGTGACAAGAACTAACCTGGAAAGATTTGATTTGAGGTTTATAAAGTAAACTCAACCAATGTTGATCCTGACTAATAAATCAACATCTAACTCCTCTCCATATCAAACACTAATTAGTTCATTCTTTCATCCCTCTTATTAATTTAGTGCCATTCTGAGTCTATAGGGGAGAATTCTTACAGCTTGAAGCAGGAACACTCTCATGCCTGCCATGGACTTTTATTAATTGCTGTAAATTTAGTGGTTTTGGACAACCAAATTTAGAAAAGAAAGATGGGCTTAGAAGAGAATGTTTCCCTTTGGCAAGTAGAATCACAATAAATCTTCTGGAAAGTAATAGAAGTAATTTTTACATTTATTTTAATACTCAGATAGTCTAATAATTCACTCACTAGGATCCATTACAATCAATCTAAAATCCAAAATTTAGAATAACATCTCCTTTGAAATTCAAACAAAATAAATATAACAAAATAACTTAGATTCATTATAGAATATTGCACTCTAGTGACAAAACCACATTTGTACCTACTGTACATTCACTGAGTTAAAAAGTTTCCAAATACGTGAGATTCTGATAGCCAACTGTATCTTCTATATGCAAATATATTATAGTTGTCCTTAGTATATTTAAAAGGTTTTATGTAAGACACATGAAGGAGTTCGTGTTAGTAATGTGAGATAAAGAAATACTAACTAGAAACACTGGGTGATATATATACTTTAAACATATATTTAATATTTATGTATAATATATATATATAGCAAAGTCTTTTTTATACATGTATCCTCTTGCTCCCTCTCCTTTACCCCTCACAACCCCTCTAGGTCAGCCTTCAGCCTCTCTCTTCCCCATCCCCATCTCCTCCCCAGAAAGGGTAAGGCTATACAGACTTAATGGTTACTAATTTACACAAATGTAAGCTCTTTGTCCATTTATAGTATGTAGCTATGCAGAGAATGTGAAAGCACATAATTTCTACTCCTTTTGTCCATGTATGTTATAAAAGAAGGGAATAAATTAAAAGTTAAAAGACAGTAATATTCATTAGTAGACTTCAAACAAAAAAGCAAAAAGCAAAGCATGTCCAAGCTGCAAACCACAACCACTGAGCAGCTTGGGATCTTAAACACCTTGGACTGGCACCTTGGAGCCCATTTCTTCCAGAGAAACACCTTAACCAGTCTTAATGTTGAGGTGAGGAAAGTGGATCTGCCTGGAGTGTATGCTAAACTAAGCCACCTTGGGACCTTGGGACATCCTTCCCTTGCTGGTGAAGAGATAAAGTGATGGGGAGAAGAGAGGGTGACTGGGAGGGGTTGGAGAGGAAAGAGAGTTTGAACAAGGGGTTACATGGATAAAAAAAATATGACTTTATTCATAATAGAAAAAGACAGTAATATTCAGAAGTGGTGGTCTACTCCAAACCATCTATATGTCTGCAATAGTGTGATCTCTGTGACTTCCTGTCCAAAGACGTATTTAATTCAGGACCAGAACCTACAAGAAAAGATAAGATGAACAGGCCAAAATAATTATTTCCCTGCAGAAATTTAGCTTTCTTCAGAATCTTGGATAGCTCTGAATCTCTGTTGCTCCAAAAAATTGACTATTTTGGAGGTAATCAATTTTTTATTCTTTTTCAGACATTCTTCATAGAGTCAGATTTTGAGGAGTTTATTAAACGTGTGATCTTTCTGACATACTTCTAAAGGACACATTCTTTTATTTTTGTCAAGAACTAGGTTAACACTTGCAGTTCCCTGGGCATACTTTTCAAGTGGAAAAAGAGTCAGAAGCATTCTTGGGTCCAAGGGAATTATCTTTAGATGTCACATTGCCTAAGGCTGGTTCATCTTATAGTGTAACTCAGGAAGCTGGGTTCCCTTGGGAGTGGTAAAGCAAAATAAGAGGAAGAATTTAAAATTTGTGTACATGAACTAATTAGTGAAAGAAAAACAATTGTTTGGTGAAATGATATTAATATTATTAGTAAGTCATTAATCCATAAGAAGTAGTAGTCATGTTAGGTAACAAAGTCATAATAAGTAACAAAAATTTAAAATTATAAGCAAGGAAAAAGACACTTAAGCATATCAGAATTTGCTCATGTAGAATTCAAAGAATGACAAATATTTTTAAAGCTAAAAAGCAAGGGTTACAAGAGGTCTTGAAATACAAGGAGCTGCAGTTACAGCACACATTCCATTTGTTGACAACTGTTAATTTAAAAATTAGATGTTCAACTAAATCAGTGTTGTTAGAAACTTTCACAAAGGCAGAAGAAAGCATAGAGCACAGATTTGTCTTTTCTTTGCACTGGATTTTGTACTCTTAAACTTATAAATATGTAAACTCATCCCCTCCCCAGTTGCTGTTCTGTTTGTGGTCCAGAATTTACACAAAATTTTACATATTGGTTACATGTGTTGCAATTCAAAATACCCATAGACATTTACACATAGCTAAATATTTATGTCCTTCTGGAATTTCTACAATTATACATGTCAAACATGTTTTGCATGTGTGATGTCTATGTCTTAAGGAAATGATCTCAAAAACCTAAATATATTAAGAAAGTATTACCTTTTTCAACAATTATGTTTCATATCAATAAAAAAAGTTTCAGGGGATACCCTCAGCTGAGAAAGCTTGCATTTCTTGTGTTTAGGCTACCTTTAAAGCATAACATGAAAGTCACATTGTGAACAGGCTTAGCCTATTTTTAATGCTTTTGTTGCACTTAGCGCTAAGTGCTTAATGATACAGATATTTATGTTCCTCTTATTGCTTTTTCAAGGATGAAAGAGGATTATAGTTAGCATGCTTATTCCATTGTCCTTGTATACCAATCAAGGAAGAGTTTGAAAAGTACAGTTCTTGATGTGAACAATTCTTAAGACTGAAAAAGAATATATCTGTGCACATGAGTGTAGACAAAATATTTTAGACAAAACTTTAATATTTCTCTTAAAACATTATTATTTATATTTACATCATTTAACTATTCCTTTTCCACCATCAAAATCCTCCCACAAACCTCTTTTTAATCTTTTAAATTCATGGTTTCTTTTTTTCATTATTTATGTATATATACTAATAATAATATATATAAATATCCATTTGAAAAAAGTAATTTTACATATTGGTGACTTATATTGCAATCTAAACACTCATAGACATTTATACATTGTTAAGTATTTATGTCCTTTTGGAATTCAGGAATATATACATAGTATTAAATACATAAATTAACTCTGTCCACTATGCATAATATTACTTGTCTGTATATTTTTCTAGGCTATTAAACTATCAAATTTTCCATTCATGTAAATATTCTATTTCTATTTTAAAATAGAGTGACTTCTATGTAAACTCTAAACCTAAATATCTGTTATGTTATGTTGAAGTAAGGGAGAAGGTAACTGCCCTCAAGCCTGACAGTTTGAGTTTGATGTTTGAGAAAAACATGGGGGAAGGAGAAAACCAGCTTCCAAAAGTCATCCTTGGGACTGCCATATGCATCCTGTAGCTCACTGACATTGACGTGCATACAAAACACATACACACACACATACACACAAATATACATAATTGTAAATTAAAATATCGTCGAAGATATAGAATATAAATTTTATCCCCAAATCATCCTCTCTCCTTGTGTCTTCATCTCACTCCCTCAAGGCGAAGTCTCAGATCTGTTATCACCAAACATCTGAAAAACATGCAATAGTCTTTCTAGTTTTTAAGTTTTAATTTATATTTATAGTTCAAAGATTAATCCCAATTCATTCCTCTATTGGAAGATATCCAGGATGCGTTTGACTGTGGTTGAAATCTATCAAGTATTAGTCCTTTATTAAGTATGAAACATTGAAAAGTCACTGCCTACTGTAGAATGAGTTTCTGGCCCAGCCTAGCCTTACAGTTCAGACCTATCTGCAGCTGTTTCCCCCTAAAAAATGACTCAGACACTTGCTTGGCTTATGGCTTAGGCATCTTGCTAGCTATCTCTTTCATATTAATTCAACCCACTTCCATTAATCTGACTTCCCATGTGGCCTATGATTTACCTGTGTTAGTTTTACATGATGATTGATGGGGGACTAGATGGTGTCTCTTTGACTCTGCCCACCTTCCCCTATCTATGCACTGATTTTCTCACCTACTTCTAAGACATCACTATAGGCAAAGACAGTTTCTTTATTAAAGAATATTCACAGCATACAGAAAGACATCCACATCAGCCTACCAGTCTTTACTGATAATTTTCATTTTTCTTTGAGAAATTCTGAGGGATAGTATTTGTTAAATTGTCTAGCTAAATATATGCTAAACCAATAAAATATTCATTTTTAGCAGAGTATGCTATATATGTTACATTTCCTGATTGGTATTTAGTACTGAACATTCTTTTAATTTAAAGTATTTTATCTTGTGTGAACACTTAAGTGCAGTTATTCAATATTTCTTTTAAATCTATAATTTTAATCTGATTCTATTTATTTTTATTTGTATATATATGTAATACTGGATGTAACCCAAAGTCTTAGACATATTAGTCAAGTGCTTTGACTGCTGAGCTGAAACTAAAGTATACATTATAGGTCTTTTTTGGTCATTGTTTGTTATTTCTATTCATTCAAGTGATGTTTTGACATATTAAAATAGATATAATAAATATTTCTGCTGCATTAGCTTAGATCAGGCTTTTAGCTTGAATAGTTTTATCTTATCCTTTACCTGCAGGCTCAGTAGTCAATTAGACATAGGGTTGGCAGGGGAGGGGTGCAGTGTTTGTGTGAGAAGCTCTATTTTTTAGGGATCTCACACAGGACATTTTTCTCATTTGGTGTTTCCCTGCTCCAATCTTGTTTCTTCAATGAAATTTCTTGTGGTTCTTTCCTATGTCACTGGACCATCACTGTGCACATTTAAAGTGGCCAAGTGAAACCTAGGAGTACATTTACAGTCCCTGGTATTCATTCTTCCGAGAAAATGTGAATAACCACCAAGTCTTTCACTTCTCTTTGCCCTCCAGTGTTGCTTTTTTTTTATTATGTCTAAAGTTTGAAGTTGCTTTCTACAATTGGATCTGATAGGAAATGTATTTGTTCCACATAGATGTCAAGATTCACCCATGCTATAGCACACAATGTCAAAGAGAATGATACAATTTTCAGAGTGCTATTTCTTTCTTAAGTGTTTTTCTTTTTTTAATTGAAAATATCATTTTTGTCACATAATATATCCTAATTATGGTTTCCCTTCCTCAAGCTCTTCCTATTTCTCCCACCTCTTTTCCCATCTGGATCCACTCACTTCCTGTCTCTCATTAGAAAACAGAGACCCTGTCAGAGACAGGACTAGGGTTTGGCTGTGACGGGCTCCTCCAGCCACACCTAAAAGAGGAGACCTTGCATGGCCGGCCCCACCTCCAACTGTGACAGCAGAGGACTGAGGCTTTGAAATTCAGACCCCTGTGCAGAGCAGAGTCAGAGATCAAGCAGAACCCTTGATAGGAGGAGAGGGGAGACACACAAGCCCTCTTGCCACAACAGATTAGGAGCAGCCTAATCGTGAACAACTGAAGCCATGAGCAGACACCAGCATAAAAATACATATAATAATATAAATAACAACAAGGCAACTCCAGAAAAAAACTGGCGGTTCTACAACTACAAGACCTGAACAGAGCAATGAAGAGGAAACCGAAGAAAACAACACCCAAAACACCTTTATGAAGATTATTGAAGCCTTCAAAGAAGACATAAAGAATTTTTTTTAAAGAAATAGAAAAAATACAAACGAAAAAATTGGAAGAGATGAACAAATCATGGAAAGAAAACCAAGAAAAGGTAAACCAAAAAATGAAAGAAACTTTTCAGTAACTAAAAACGGAAATATAAGCAATACAAAAGGCACAAAATGAGGCAAAGGTGGAAATAGAAAATTTGAAGAAAAGAACTGGAACTACACATACAAGCATACCCAACAGAATTCAAGAGATGGAAGAGAGAATCTATGGAGTGGAAGACTCAGTAGCAGTAATAGATTCATTAGCCAAAGAAAATACTAAAACAATAAAAGCATAACACAAAATGTACAGGACATCTGGGACAACATGAAAAGACCAAACCTGAGAATAATAGGAATACAAGAAGGAGAAGAATAACAGCGCAAAGGCACAGACAATGTATTCAAAAAAATTATAGAAGAAAACTCTTGTAACTTAAAGAAGGAAATGTCATATAAAGATACAAGAAGCTTATAGAACACCAAAGAGAAATGACCCCCAAAAAAGTCAGCGCGCCACATAACAATCAAACCACAACATATATAGAACAAAGAAAAAATTTTAAGAGCTACAAAAGAAAATGGCCAACTTACTTATAAAGGCAGACCCATTGTAATAATACCTGATTATTGAATGGAAACGATGAAAGCAAGAAGGGTTTGGTCAGAGTTATACAGTCACTAAAAGAGCATGACTGCCAACCTAGAATACTATACCCAGCAAAATTATCAATCACAAAGATATTTCATGACAAAGTCCTGTTGAGCGTGAAGTCAGACTGAAAAAATACCTATCTGCAAATCCGGCCATTCAGAAACCATTAGAGTGAAAAGTCCAACTTAAGGATCCCAGATACAGTCATGAAACCACAAATAATTAATAATCCCACAGAAGAATAGTCCAAAGAAAGGAAATACATACAAGCTACCACCAAAAATAGCAGGAAATATCAATCAGTGGTTACTAATATCTCTTAACAGCAATGGACTCAATTCACCTATAAAAAGACAAACACTAACAGGATGGATACAGAAACAGAAGCCATTCTTCTGCAGCATACAAGAAACACACCCCAACCACAAAGACAGACATAGGCTCAGAATAAAGGGTTGGAGAAGATTTTCCAAACAAATGCTCCTAAGAAACAAGTTGGGGTTGCCATCCTAATATCTAACAAAGTAGACTTTAAACTAAAAGCAATTGAAGGAAACCAAGATTCATTGCAGAAAAAATTGGTCAAATGGAGATTTCAATCCTGAATATTTATGCCCCTAATATAAGGGCACCTACCTATGTAAAAAAGCACTGCTAAAGCTCAAATCCCATATCAATTCTCATACCCTAATAGTGGGAGACTTCAATACCCCACTTTCACCCCTGGATAGGTCAACCAGACAGAGACTCAACAGAGAAATAAGGAGTCTAACAGAGGTTATGATGCAAATGGATTGAGTAGATATCAACAGAAGCTTCCACCCAATTGCAAAGGAATATACATATTTCTCAGCACCTCGTGGAACTTTCTCTAAAAATGACCACATAATTGGTCATAATGCAAACATCAACAGATAAGAAAAAAAAATGGAAATAATCCCTTGTAACATATCGGACCACCAGGGCCTAAAGTTAGAACAAACAACATCAAAAATCACAGAAAGCCTACCAACTCATTGGAAGTAAACATTACTCAGCTGAACCACCTCTGGATCAAGGAAGAAATTAAGAACGAAATCAAAGTCTTCCTAGAATTTGATGAAAATGAATCTGCAATATACTCAAACTTGTGGGACACAATGAAAGCAGTCTTAAGAGGAAAATTCATAGCACTAGATTCCTATGTGAAAAGCATAGAGAAATACCACACTAGAGAACTAATAGCACACCTGAAACACAGCTTAGAACAATTAGAAGCAAACTCACCTAGAAGGAGTAGATGGCAGGAAATAATCAAACTTAGAGTTGAAATCAATAAAATTGAAACAAAAAGAACAATATAAAGAATCAATGAATCAAAGAGTTGATTCTTCGAGAAAGTAAACAAGATAGGTAAGCCCTTATCCAAACTAATTAAAAAGCAGAGATAGAGTATCCAAATCAACAAAATCAAAAATGAAAAGGGAGACATAACAACAGACCCCCAGGAAATACAGAGAACTATCAGAACATACTTTGAAAATCTATATTCCACAAAAATGAAAAACCTAGAAGAAATGGACAGCATTTTGGACAGGTACAATTTATCAAAATAAAAGAAGATCAGATTAATTACCTAACAAACCTACAACCCTTAAGGAAATTGAAGTTGTCATTAAAAGCCTCCCAAGTAAAAAAAAGGCCAGGTCCAGATGGTTTCAATATAGAATTCTAACAGACATTCAAAGAAGAATTACTACCATTATTCCTCAAACTATTTCACACAGTAGAAACTGAAGGAATATTGCCAAATTCCTTTTATGAGGCCACAATTACCCTAATACCCAGCCACTCAAAGACACAATATAGAAGGAGAATTACAGACTAATACTGATGTTAAAATTCTCAACAAAATTTTGGCAAATTGTATACAACTATATATAAAAAATATCATCCACCATGACCAAGTAAGCTTCATTCCAGAAATGCAGGGATAGTTCAACATATGAAAAACTGTAAACGTCATCCATCATATAAACAAACTAAAGAAAATAAACCACATGATCATATCCTTAGATGCTGAAAAAGCCTTTGACAAAAATCCAACACTCCTTTATGATAAAAGCTGTGGATGGATCAGAAATACAGGGACAATACCTCAATATAATAAAGGTGATTTAGAAGAAGTTGACAGCCAACATCAAACTTAATGGAGAAAAACTCAAAGCAATCCCACTAAAATCAGGAAGTAGACAAAGATGTCTTCTCTCCCCTTATCTATTCAGTAGAGTTCTCGAAGTTTTAGCTAAAGCAATAAAAGAACGAAAGGAAATTAAGGGGATATAAATTGGAAAAGAAGAAGTGAAACTATCTCTATTTGCAGGTGATATGATTGTATACATCAGTGAGCCACAAAATTCTGCCAGGGAACTTCTGTAGCTGATAAGCACCTTCAGCAATTTAGCAGGATACAAGATTAACTCAAAGAAATTAGTAGCCCTTCTATGCACTAAATATAAAAGGGCTGAAAAAGAAATAATGAAAACATCACCCTGCAAATAGCTGCAAATAGCACTAAATATCTTTGTGTAACTATAACCAAATTAATAACAGATCTATTTGACAAAAATTTTAAATCACTGAGAAAAGAAATTGAAGAGGCTATCAGAAAATGGAAAGCTCTCCCATGTTCCTGGATAGGTAAGATCAACATAGTAACAATAACAACTCAACCAAAAGCAATCTACAGATTCAATGCACTGCCCACCAAAATCCCACCAACATATTTTACGGACCTTGAAAGAACAATACTCAATTTCGTTTGGAATAACAGGAAATCCAGGATTGCCAAAAAAATTTTTTGCAACAAAAGAACCTCAGGATGCATCACCATCTCTGACTTCAAGTTATACTATACTGTTACAGTAATAAAAACAGCCTGGTATATCCTTATTCAAGGTCTCTTCCCCCTCCCAACACATCTGGTCATTTTTTTCCTCTGCAACTCCCCATCCCCTCCCTGGGCAGGGAGCAGACAGTCCTATGGTCCCACTGACCCAGTAATGCTTGGATCAGTCTCCACTCCTGGCCAAATCCAGTTCTTTCCCCCCTCCCTCAAGAGTGAGTCAGGTGTTCCTCTAGGTGGAGTGGGATCCAAAGGGTCAGTCCAGGGTGTTTCTGATCCCAAGCTGTTCCGTGGTTGTGGTTTGCCGCTTGGGCATGTTTGGCTTTTTTTCTTGTTTGTTTGTTTAGAGACCACTAGTGAGTG
>PVIH01010614.1:0-33052 GCA_004025045.1 Sigmodon hispidus
AAAAAAAAAAAAAAAAAAAAAAAAAAAAAAAAAAAAAAAAAAAAAAAAAAAAAAAAAAAAGAATTTAGACTTGAGGCTAGAGAGATGGCTCTGAGGTTAAGAGCACTGGCTGTTCTTCCAGAGGTCCTGAGTTCAATTCCCAGCAACCACATGGTGGCTCGCAACCATCTATAATGACATCTGGTGCCCTCTTTTGTATACTGTATACATAATAAATACATAAATATTTTAAAAAGAATTTAGACTTTTCTGGATAATGAGACACATCTGCTCCTAGCAGCACCAATTACTTCAAAGCGGATAATGGTCATCAAAGAAACTCACTATGAATTTTCTTACAATATGAAAAGACTAGCCATTTGTAGAAGAAATTGCTCTTGCCTGGACTGCTTGACAGTATGCTGTGTAAACTGGACATGCAGTATCCATAGGAAAGTGACCATTGAACTTTGCTGAAACAAGGTGAGATGGTCCTTTAGGTTCCTGTTTCACAGAAAAAACTGCCAGACTTTCAGTAGGACACAGAGGAAAACAAATGACAAACCTCACCAAAAGGAGAGATAGTCCTTCAGATCTCCTGCTTCACTAAAAAGTCTGCCAGAGACTCTAGGCATGTAGGCTGGAGATGGATGCCCCAACGCTGTAGAGAAACTCTGGGCAACTGTCCAGGCAGCCAGAAGTCTCTGTGATTTTTAGACTTTTGGAAGTTACTTGCAATACACTTCTGTTTACTTATATTATATTCTTCTGGGGTCTTTGATAGAGTTGAACACTAAATAGTTATAGTTTTCCTTAATTATGATAAAAGATAGATTAAATATAAAACAGACACACAGACAGGATAGATGATAGAATATTTTCTTTAATTTTTGTCAAATACAAATAGATTAGATATTATAATTATTGCTTGATAACTGTTTTGTTATATATAATTTTACTATGTTAAAGTTGAAATCTTCCTTTATGATTAGATAGAAAGGGGGAAGTGAGGTGGGATGTCTTTCTGTACATTGTGAATATATGTTGCTTTCATTGGTTAATAAAGAAGCTGTTTTGGCCTATGGTAAAACAACTTACAGCCAGGCAGGAAATCTAAGCAAGGAGAGAGAAGAAAGACAGTGTCAGAGCAGATGCTGCCAGCTGCAGCAAGGGGGAGCAAGATGTAATGGAACACAGGTAAGTCATGACCCACATGGCAAAACACAGATTAATAGAAATGGGTTAAGATACAAGAGCTAGCTAGGAAGAAGCCTGAGCTATAGACCAAACAGTTTGTAGTTAATATAAGTCTATGTGTGTTTATTTGGAGCCGAGTGGCTGCAAGACACAGGAAAACCTACAACTACCAAGAAGGAATACATGTAAATGGGAGAGAACTGCATGGGGTTAGAGTCTAAATATAGTGTCATCTGCAAGCTGGTTCTAGTTTCTATTCTCTTGGGCTTCCTGTACAGGCTCAGATCCTATCACAGTCCTGGGCAACCTTCTGTGAGATCTGGTCACAGATACTAACTAGTCCTATCAGTCCTTCATGCACTGAGTCACAAATGATGGTCACACATCAGGGTGGTTCTGCAGGGGTCAGGTTGAAAAGGCTACTCTATCTTTGCAAGGTCCCAGGAGTGAGCAATCTCCAGGGGAATTCCTTCAGGAGTCTAGGTGTAAATATTGGAAGACCAAGCCAGAAAACAATCTATGTTGAGAATCTGAGAAGGTATTGTCTACTGTTGTTGACTGCAGTCTCTGGCTGTCTACTCTCTTCTGACATTTTTATGATTGGTATTAAGTCTTCCTTAAATTATTTTAATTAATGTTATCATAATGTATGTTTCCCCAACTTTTTATTTTCAATTTGCCTACACTGTTAAACATAAAGTGAACTTCTTGTAAAAAGCATATACTTGGGTCGTCTTTAAAAATTTATATACTTGGGGGCTGGAGAGATGGCTTGGCAGTTAAGACCACTGACTGTTCTTCCGGAGGACCTGAGTTCGATTCCCAGCAACCACAAGGCAGCTAACAACTGTCTGTAATTCCAAAATCTGACACCTCTACAGTTATACAAGGGGGCAAAACAACAATTCACATAAAGTAAAAATAAATATTTTTTAAAATAATCTATATACTCAAAATCTGTCTCTTAATTGGTATATTTAGCCCACTAACATGATAAGCTCTCTCTTCTCTGATTCAGAGCTACAATAACATAAATGCTATTCTTTTTCTTTTCTTTTAACCATTCCATGTTTCCCTGAGACTATGTTCTACTTGTGCCCTCAAAAAATTTCATGTTGTGCAGTTGGGGAATTTCTTATAATTTCATCATCTTGTTCACTAGTTCCTTCCTCTTCAATTAATCAAACCATCCCTCTTGGTTTTCATTTTGTAAGATTCCATTTGGCTTTTTATTCAACTTTTAAAAAATTGCTCACTGAAGCATTTTTATTATGGGTGCTTAAAAGTCTCTAACAGGTATTTCTAATATGTTATTAATTCATGCTAATATCTATTATCTAATTAATTAATTACAGGGTCTCACTATTGTAGCCCTGGCTGGCCTAGAAATTCTTATGTAGACCAGACTGGTCTCAAACTGATTCACCTGCCTCTGCCTCCTGAATGCTAGAATTAAAGGCATGTCCCACCATGACCTACCATCATTCACTTTAAAGATCTTTTTGGTTCTTAAAACAGCAAGTTATTTTTCTAATGGAACTTGAACATTTTTATGCAATATCACAGTATGGATCTTATGTGAACTTCTTGTTTTAGCCTCTTTCTGTGGTATATCTCTGAAATGGAAACTGCCTTACTGTTGCCAGGTAGAGAAATAAGTCCGGGCTCTACTTCTACCCTCTGTTCACACTCAAGAAGTGAACTCAAGACTCCTGGGCAGTGATGACAGTGCTGGTTCTGGCATCATTTCTATTGACATGGTGCTGATGGGGGAGCCTGCCTGTGCTGGGAGGTGATGCAGCAAAAACATTGCTTTGGTGCACTGAATGTTCCAGGTCCCTACGGGCTTTGTCCATGGATGCTGTGCTGGCTACTTTTTATGTCAGGTTGACTCAAGGACTATTGGGAAGAACAAATCTTAATCAAGAAAATGCCTCCATAAAATTAGCTTGTAGGTAATTTTCTTGCTTGATAACTGATGTGGGAGGGGCCACTGCTGGGCTGGTGGTTCTGGGATGTATAAGGAAGCAGGCTGAGCAAGCCATAAGGAGTAAGCCACTAAGCAGCATCCCTCCATTGCCTCTGCATCAGTTCCTGCTTCCAGATTCATGCTCTGAGTTCAGGCAATGATGAACTGTGATATGGAAATATAAGATGAAATAAGCCCCTTCTACCCCAAGTTACTTTTGATCATGGTGTTTCAACAAAGCAGTAGAAACTCTTAGACAGATGCCAAATTACCAGTGAACTCAGGAGTGATTTGAACTAGCTCATCAGCACCATCTGCTCCATCAGACAGGATAGTGTAGTGTTAGTCCACTTTCCCTCCAGTGCCACTCAAAGTCTTTTACCTTATTAGTGAGAGAAACAT
The DNA here is from genome assembly GCA_004025045.1 of Sigmodon hispidus. Lineage (NCBI taxonomy): Eukaryota > Metazoa > Chordata > Mammalia > Rodentia > Cricetidae > Sigmodon > Sigmodon hispidus. Next base: position 3,548 of record PVIH01010614.1, read on the forward strand.
GATCAATGCCAGATGGCTGTGGCTGAATTTGATTCCACTGTAAAGTTTATATATCCAACACAGGCCCAGATCTGGTAAGCCTGAGTACCTCCCAGGACTGCATAAAGTTTTTGGAAAGTTTTTGGTTTCCCTCAAACCTTTTTGCTATGTTAGCCTGGGTCTCAAAAGAAAAAAAAAAAAGTGAAAAAGAGAGAGATAATTTCTAATATTTCAAACACAATGAATATGGCGACATCAGTGTTTTAGTAATATCTACAAACAATAAGAATGACAAACATGAGGGCTGGAGAGATGGCTCAGCGGTTAAGAGCACCGTCTGCTCTTCCAGAGGACCCGGGTTCAATTCCCAGCACCCACATGGCAGCTAACAACTGTCTGTAGTTCCAGTTCCAGGCAAACACCAAGGCAAATAAATAAATAAATAAATAAATAAATAAATAAATAAAAATTAAAAAAAAAAAAAAGAATGACAAACATTTAAACTCAAAAGCAAGGACAATGACTTACATGTTTTGGATCTTATTAGGTACAAGTGGTCTCGTTTGCATTAAAATACAAAAACATGCAAACAAAAATCCCAGGGACTGGCTTAGTGGTTAAAGTGGTTCAACTCCCAGCACCCACATGGAGACTCATAACTATATGTAATTTCAGTTCCAAGGAATCCAATGCTCTCTTCTGGTGTCTGCAGGCAACACATAGTTATGATATACTTAAATAAGAATAAAAAATTTAAATTTAATTATATTTAAAAATAAAATTAGTACAAAAAGCAGTAGAATAGGGGCTGGAGACATGGCTCAGCGGTTAAGAGCACTGACTGTTCTTTCAGAGGTCCTGAGTTCAATTCCCAGCATCCACATGGCAGCTAGCAACTGTCTGTAATTCCAAGATCTGACACCCTTACACAGTTATATATGCAGGCAAAACAGCAATTCACATAAAATAAAAATAATTTCTAAAAAAAAGCAGTAGAATAAAAAAATTGCTACCTAAACTCTCCTGAGAGGCAGCTAATGTCTTTGTCTTATATCTTATTTTATATTACTGACTTTCATACACCCCAGTAAGGCTCTAGACTCCTGGGTATCCTAGGATCCTGATTCTCCTACAGTCCCACATACTCTGTCAGCAATCAGTTTCCTAGATCATTTTTCTACCCCATCTGTCAGCATTTCCATTGCTTCCTAGCACTTTCCATTTCACTCATTAATTTCCAAATTCCCCACACCTCACAGAATGCACTATTCAGAGTTCACTGGTCAGAGCATGCTGTATCTATAGTTTTCCACCCTCTGCTAAAAGTCTGTAGGCTTGAGGCTGAAGAGAGGGATCAGCACTGGCTGCTCACAGTCAACAGTAATACTACGCTCGCTTCTGCACTGTAACATGTGATGCACAGATGTGCATGCAGGCAAAACACTCATATACATTAAAAAAAAATAGTTATCAGACTCATCAAAGCTCCAAAAGGTACTGACTCACAGGGTCTACATACATACATACAAACAAAACACCCATACACAAAGAACAACAACAAATCTCACCACTCTTACTGGAGAAGGTTTAGCATAAGACAACATGTTGTGTGGTTCTTGCTTTAAACAGTTTAAGGTTTTAGAAATACACTGACACAGCACTTCAGTAGGTAATGTAAATAGTATTCCTGAATTGGGAAACCATACTTAGAGTAGCTGTAAGAAGTGTAAAATCAACCAGTGGTTGGATACGTTTTTCCTACTATCTTACTGCAATTCTACCTAAGAATATGGTCTGTACTGAGGCATATTTAGATGATTAGCTGAACAAATAGACATTATTGAAATGTACTTGCAGAATTAAGCTCTGCTCCCATGATGGATTTCTGAGGTTGCTGAGTCTCTCCACCTGAAGGACAGGCTCTGAGCCCTCTGGAGGAAGGAGAGAACCAGTACCCACACTTAGCAATATAAAGAACTACCAGGGAGATGAGCCAGGAGGCTCATACAGAGGGAAAGAGTACAAATGCTAAAATCAATATAGTACAATCCCATAATAAATAAATAAACAAGCACAGGCACAATCCTGATGGATCATTTTCTCTAAAACTATACAGCACAGAACAATTAAAGAATTAAGGTGTTTCAGTGCTGGAATATTAAGTCAGAGCTTACGGTGCTTGTTTGCCTTACATACATAAAGCCCTGAGTTTGAAGGACACCAAGTGTCACAGCTGTCCCCCTTCCTAGTGACACTTCGCTTCGGGTGCCTGAAGACCCACAGTTGTTCTTCAAGTCTTAGTTCTTTAGACCTAATAAAACTCCCCAAGAATAAAAAGTCCATACTACAACACTCTGGAGAGACAGATGGCTCAGTGGTTGAGAACACATACCTCTGTTGCAAAGGACCTAAGTTGAATTCCTAGCACCTACGTCAGGCATCTCACAATCACCTGTAACTCCAGCCCTCAAGGGATCCTCTGGCTTCTGTAGGTACCTGCAGTCACATGCACACACCCACACAGAAACTCACACACACATATATACAGATCACTAAAAATAACAAGAAGAAATACTTTGAAGGCAGTGATAGCTTTGCCAAATTCTTTACATACAGAATAAGAATGTCAATTTCCCCTTTAAGTGTCCATGATGAAACAGTATAGCCACTCTAAGGGAAAAAAAATCTGTCAGTTCCTTAAAAAGTTAAACATAAAATTACTACACAATCTGGTAAGTGCATACTCTTAGACATTTATTTCACAGCAAGGGAAAACATATGCTCATACTAAAATCTGTACATGAGCATCCACAGTAACTTTAGCTTTGATGTCTAAGAAAATGCGAAAATGCAAACACTCAAATATCTTTCAGGTGAAGAGTGCAACACTGTTGCACATCCATGCTACTCCTTAGCAAACCAACTATGGCACATGCAATGAAGAATGTGTAATTCCACTTATCCACGGTACTCAAAGGTTAAATTTAAAGAGAAGCAGAATGGTGGTTGCCAGAGTGCTGGGGAAACAGGAATGGAGAACTGTTCAATGTGTAAAAGAGCTTCAGTTCTGTAGTTGTCTCATGACAATGGTAGTATACCAACAGGGATGTACTTAATGCAAAAGGCAGAGGGCACACATGGTGATCAAATTTGTAACCTCAGCACTCAAGAAGCTAGGCAGGAGGACCGTTGGCAAATTCCAGGTCAGCCTATGAATGAGAATCTGCAGAGTAAGATTTGGGGTGAGAAAGGGATGGGATCAGGGAAGGCCACTAGACCACAGACACTTGAGGGTCTTATAAAAGATAGCATTATATTTTATTCTGCATACCCATTCTTCTTTACAGCTCACATACATTTTCAATTCCCTTTAAACTTAATATGCTACATATCTTTTTCAGTGAAAAATGTCCATGGCAAGTACAGTAACTGTCCATGATGAGTACAATAACTATACAAATTATTTAATCTTGGTGACTGAAACACAATGGTAAATGTATAAAGTGCTTCTTTCTGCTCAAGAAAAAGCACACGCTATGTTAGGAATTAAGGTGAATTCGAAGCATTTTTCTTGATATACCATTTTTTACTGCAAGAATCACAGACATAACAATCATCGTGATTTAGACTTATCTTTGGCAGACATTTCACTGAAAATGAATTTTGGGAACACAATTGACAATATTTTGTTGATAATGAGAAGAGTCACTATTTCCACTGAAAATTGCAATGTTGGAAAATTACATCCTGAGGTTGACAGCTTCCCTGATACTTAAGAATTTAATGAAACCGGTGGTAGAGCTGTTAATAAGATGTGTTAGCATCTGGGACCTTCCCTAATGCGGTAAGCCAATGCAAACCTGTTACAATGAGCAACAGTTCCATTCAAATACAAGACAGTCTGAGGAATTTCATGTTACCGTGAGTTCAGATTTCGCATGAAAACTAGCCTTTAAGAAACAATCTTTTGAACTTCTAGAGGAGTCACAAAGAAAACCACAGTTATTTGGAAAAGATATTATAACACTTCTCTTCAAACTATCCATCCATTTAAGACTAACTTTTCTTTAAATAGTTCATTCAAAACACATCACAACAGACAATGCAAAACCAGAACGCAGCTGCCTTTTCTATTAAGCCAGATACGGAAAGGATTTGTAAAATATGTAACAGGCTGTTCGTCTTAACTTTTTCATTAAAAAAGTTAAACTGTTCTACACTCTTTTCATTAAAGCGCGTTATGCAAATTAGTATACCATGGACTCTTCAATGAATAAACATTTTACATGTCCGTTTTTCATTTCTAAGACAACACATGGATTCGTCTGTGTGATCCTTAAACCCCCTGCTCCGTTCTTCCCATCGGTAGAATGTGAACTATCTCGAGCCAAGCTCTGGGACACGATCTGCCCTCCCACCTCGAGGCTGCACAGGACAGCTCAGCAGGACCACGAAGGCCTCTCCCGCCTAGGGCTTGGGCCTCTCGCCAGCCGCAGGCCGCGGCGGCAAAGGTTACTCGCCCATCAGGACCAGGCCCAGAGACGCTCGGGCAGCGGCGGTCTCAGAGAGCGCGTGCGCCCATACCTGTTGGTCATTCCGGCCGCCACGCCCAGCATCTCCACGGTCCACGCTGGGTCGTTCAGTGCCTCAGTCCGGGCCGCAGCAGCCGCACCCTCTTCACTCGCTGCCCTGGCGAGCTGCAGACTGAAAGGCCCGGCCCAGGCAGGAAGGGGGCGGGGCGGAGCGGGGCGGGGGCGGGACGGCCTCTTCTTCTAGCCTGTAGCGGCCCGCAAATAGCGGCGCTGACCACGCCCCGAAGAACTCGGGGCTAGGCTTGCGATGGGGCGGGGCCAAGGCTAGCAGAAGCCAGGCTGGGGCGGGGCGATGTTCGGCAGGGGCGGGGCTGAGAACAGCATTGGTAGGACAGGGTGTTGGGGTGGAGCGAAGACTGAGGGGGTGGGGGAAAGGAGCGGGGCAAAGCTCTAGGGGGCGTGGCCAAGAGGTGGAGTACTGAGATCATCCAGTTTGGGCTATGGGTCTTGGCCCCGCCCCTGGGTCGTCATAGCTCCTCCTCCCTCCACCAGTTCCACCCTTCCGTGACCTGGCTCAACGCCTGCTTTTTTCCAAGTTTAACTGTAGGCGTTTCTCCTTGGCCCAAAGCAGGCAGAGTGGCTTATGGGTGTTCTGAGGGACACTCCTGGAAGTCCACAGCGTCTTATCCGCCAGGAACGCATGGTAGGGTGTGGACTGGTCAAAGGACAAGCAAAAGTATCATTGACTTTTAAAGGCTCTGACTTAACTTGGCAGATGGGATGCCTGTACAGTCCTGAGTAGATTGTGCCAAAGGAAGGTGTCATGCAAATCAGTCTTCCAGGGGTGGAGGTCTCATCTGGATTGGCCACTTCCAGCCTGTGGGAGCTTGGAATGTTTAGGGTATTCTTGTTAGAATTTTAACTTTGTGGGCCTGGCCTGCAAAATGGCTCAGCAGTTCAATCCCTGGGACCCTTGTGCTGGAGGAGAGAACCATCTCCGATTTTCCTTTGATCTCCAAACACATACATACAAAAATATAAATAAATATAACAAAATAGAATTAATTTTTTTTTGCTTTCAAAAGAAAAAGAAAATCTTGCTGTCATTTTGGGATAGTTGGGTAAATACTGGCTACCTCTTGATTAGTGGTTTTTAGTTTCGTCATAGTTATACCATCTGTGGAATGTACACACCAAGCAATTCTACTTCTGTGGTTGACCAATGTCTGCCACAAAGGAAACTTGGAAAAATATGGTTGTTCTAGAATTTAGGGACTCTTACTCTTCAACTCGACAGTTTCTCAGGATAAAAAAGGATGCCTCCAGGACTATTTCTTTTATTTTTGTTCTGGCTGTCAACAATCAACCTTTGAAAACAAAATATGTTTATTTGGAAGTCTTTCACATATGTGAGTGTATGCACACAGACAAAGTACATGCAAACTTTTTAATCATGTGCATGAGTACCTTCATGCATGTCTGTGCATCACTCATGTACCCTCAGAGACTAGAGGAGGGTCTTGGATACCCTGGGCCTGGGATTACAGATGGTTCTGAGCTAAACTGGTGTCTTCTGCAAGAGCAGCAAGCATGAGTCACTGCTTAGCTGTTTCTCCAGACCCACAAAGAATTAAGGGATGTATTCAAAATAAGTACATAAAAATGTTTTTCTCTTATTTTCCATCTCTTTTCATCTCTACCAGGTAAGTATGAATTAAGAGGCCAGGGGAAACTATTTCCTGCCTCCAAATAATAAACTATACTTAGATAACTCTACATCTTCAGCACTGACTGAGTTTTATTATATTTTCATCTGCTTTTATTATAATAGGAAAAATACAATGTAGTGAGCAGTATTGTGCATTAATTCAGAGTGAAATCTTGGACTCTGAATGTCTTGTGTTCAAACTCACACGAAGAAGCCAAGAATCCAGTAGTTGCTCAGCCCACAAGGTAAGATGTCTTGGCACTCCAAATCTGGTGCTGAAGATCTGGAGAATTCCTGGAGAGCTGCTTGTTTTCAGCTCAGAGAAGCTAGTTACCAGTGAAGTAATGTCACGGCAACAGGATAAATGAACTTGTCACTGAGAGTGAGGGCAAACAGACAAAAAGCAAAGTTTCCTCCCAAATCCTTGTATTTGGGTGCCATCAGAAGGGTGCTGCTCACACTGAGGCTTCAAAAAATCTGATTTAAAAAAAAAAAAAACCTTCATAGGTGTGTGCAGCGGCTTGTATTTTAGGTGATTTCAGATGCAATCAGGTTAACAACCAATATTAGCTATCACATTCTCTGAACACCAAAGGGTCTTTACAGCCTGAGAAAGGAACCCTCCAGCTTCATGTATAGAACCCAAGGGCTGTACCACTGAGCTACACTCATAGCCCCATTCTTAGCATGTTAAGAAAAAAACTTGGACTAGGAGAATATTTGTGCAAGATGTTTCTGGGAAGATGACAGTTGAACATTCCTAAAATTCCACTCCACTGAGTTGTGCCGGAAGAATCCCATTACTCACTCCCACGTTATCACATATGAGATCAGTGAAGTTTACAAAAACCCAGTCTGACTTAATTTTTAAGTATTTATTTTGAATACATAATTTACAATATTTCTTTGTGGGACTGAAAAAAAATAGCCCATCAGTGAACCCATTTGACAAATTGTTGGGAATGAATATGGGGTGGGATCTTGGAGTAAGTATGGCTTGCTGGAGAAGATGTGGAACTGGAGGTGTGGGTTTTGGGCTTTCAAAAGCCCAGGGAAGGCCCAATCTCATATCTCTCTGCCTACTGATGAGGATATAATGCTCTCAGCTACTGTTCCTTACTATTATAGCAGGCTAACCCTCTGAAACTGTGCTCAAGACCCCAATAAAATGCTTTTGTAGGAGTTGCTTTGGTCATGGTTTATCTTCACAGCAGCAGAACAGTAACTAAGACACTGAGTTACAATATTGTGTGAGACTTTCATTATTATCCTGAAATATGGGATTCTTATAACCACTATTTTACTTATTTTTATATTTATTCATTTATTTTTTGCTTTTTCTAGACAGAGTTTCTTCGTTTAACAGTCCTGGCTGTTTTGGAACTCACTTTGTAGACCAGGCTGGCCTTGAACTCACTAAAATCTGCCTGCCTCTTCTTCTCAGGTGCCAGAATTAAAAGAGTGTGTCATTACCACCACCTGGTCCCATTATTTTTTTTTAAGGTATAATTTCACCAATGGCTGGCCTAGAACTTGCTACATTGACCAGGCTGGCCTTGATCCACTTGCAGAGTCTTTGATTAGAGAGAGGATGATGTGTCACTACAACCAGCATTGAAAACATTTTAGTGATGGCTATTCTTGGTTATCAACTTTACTATATCTGGAATGAACTACAATCCAGAAATGGAGGCACACTTGTGATCTGGATCTTAAGTCAGGAAGACACACACCTTTGATCCAGATCTTGAAGCTGGATGACACACCTTTAAACTGGGCCACACCTTCTGCTGGAAGCCTGTATAAGGACAAGGAAGAAGAAGGAAGGGTTTGTTTGTTCTTCACCTGCTTTCCCTCACCTTCAGCACAAACTTTTTTTTCCACTGGCTTTGGAGCCTACTTCTTCAGAATTCTAGCATATACAAAAGACCAGCTGAGTCATTTAACCTGTATCTGACACCCAGATTGAGCAACTTCCAGATTTTGGGCTTTCCAAGAATTCATAATTAGCTATTGTTGGATTAGTTGGACTGCAGCCTGTAAATCATTTCACTACTCAGAATTAGCATTTTTTTTAACCATAGATAAGCTCTTGAATTCTGAGCACCAGAGCTTAGCCTTTAGTCTAAATACCTAGTCTAGGGTTTAATTAAAAAAAAAATAGTACATTGGGCTGGAGAGATGGCTCAACTGCTCTTCCAGTGGTCCTGAGTTCAATTCCCAGAAACTACATGGTGGCTCACAGCCATCTATATTAAGATCTGATGTCCTCTTCTGGAGTGCAGGCATACATGCAGATAGAACACTCATAAACACACACACACACATATACATATATACATATATATATATGTATATATATATATATATATATATATATATATATGGTCACCCCTCTAGACTTTTTCGCTGTAATTCATGTAGCTCTGAAGGGCCACTCAGTGTCATCTTGATCAGCCAACCATCTTCAGAACAGGATTTGTTGATGAGCCCCAGGTTTCCTGCAAGTGTTTTGCTGACCTCAGTTACCTCTCCTGACAGAGTAGACAGTGATAGTGAAGAACCTGCCTGACTTCATTTTGAAGGCAGGAGATATTCCGCTTTTTGTTAAAAATAAGTTTCTATTTATTGTAAGAGCTGAGTTAGTTGCTCTCTGTGTCCTGGAACCTGATTTTCTCCAACCCATGACCTAAACTTGTTTTTGAGAATATCCTTGCCCTCCCGACCCTTCCTAATCACATGATAACATGATTTTGAGATTATTTTCCCCCTGTATTTCTTTATTGTGCCACTGTCTTTTTTCTGTAAAACTACATATATTACACCTTAAAAGTGGCCCAAGAAAATGGAAATGGGGGCGCTCTTTTTAGCCAGACTTAAGAGGTAGTCACTGGCCAGCTCTTAGAAGCACTACAGTTAAAAAAAAAAAAAAAAAAAAGAAAGAAACTTGCTTCAAATTTGGCTCAAATTGTAATGGTAGTCTTATTCTTACTGTTGGAATGAACACAACACCAGTGTGGGCCCAAGACTAATTCAATCACTGTTTTCTAGATTTATAAGCTCTTTCTTTCAAATCAACAATGAAACTCTTTCCAGGGCTGGCAATTAAAGATGCGTGTCAGATTCAGCCTGAGTTTGATCTGTTACCCACATGGTTGATGGAGAGAACCGAATCTTAAAACTTCTCTGACTTTCACACACATGAAGCATGCACATGAGGGCTGCTCTTGCATAAGACCCGGGTTCAGTTCTCAGCACCCTCATGGCCACCCATAACCACCCATAAGTAATTTGAATTACATTGGATTGACACCCTCTGTTGGCTTCCATGGGCACTGTATGCATATTATGCACATAAAATAAAAGTAAGTAAATCTCAAAATAGAGAGAAATTGCTTTCAAAGAAATGTAATCCTCAGTTGGACTTCAGTTCTGCCTCTTTGTTCTGATGGACTGCCTCCAAGAGGGAAAGTTTACTGAGACAAGCAGCCATAAAAAGGCATTGCTTAATAATGTAATGTTTTGAAATCAGGACAGCTAGGGTTTGTTAATAGATCCACTTCCTTGGGAAAGCTAGTAAAAGCAAACACTAAGTTGAGACAAAGAGGCTTCTCAAGGGAATGTGACCTTTTCATAACTACTTGGCTGAGAAAAAGAGCAAGAACGGAGAGCCTCATCTGTATCCCAGCATGTTATCATATAGAGAAGCAGGGAGGAGCTGGCGTGCAGTGGTATAGTGTTTGCTTAGCGTTCACTAGATCCTGGGTTCTGTCCCTAACAAGTAAAAATAAAATAAAATAAAGGCAAGAAGGTAGTGAGTATAGCATTAGTTAGAATATATTTTATTTTACACAGCAAATTAAAAAAATAAACAAAACCCTAAACAATTGTCTTCTCCTAGGTGCCAAAGAACATTCAATGAACAAGAGCAGAAAAATCTGGACAAGAGACATTTTGTATCACTTCTTTTGCTGGTGTGGAAAGCATCACAGGACTATCTCAACTGTCACTTTTGTGGCTTAAAAATATTTACGCTTCACAAATGGCCAATAAATATTTTAAAGAGTTTGCAGCATCTTCATCCACCAGGAAATGCAAAAGTAAAACCACTTTGAGACTCCATCTTACCCCAGTTTAGAATTACTGTCATTAAAAAAAAAAAAACAAAAAAAACCCAAAGCAAACTGAAAGGTGATATTCAGTAGCACACATACTAAGATAGGAAAAATTATAGAGACAATCAGGATGGTCTTGCATAAGAATGATGCATGAATTTACAAACTAGCTCATATTAAAAAAGAAGAACAACAAAAACCTCAACAAAAGCCATTACAACAATGGCCATGGAAATTACTGCCAAGCCTGATGATCTGGGACCCACATGGGAGGAGAGAATCTATGGCCACAAGTTGTCCTGTGGCCTATACCCCATGTTGTAGACCTTCAGACATAAATAAATAAATTTAATTAAAAAATTTTATATCATCTCTCCAGCTCCTTCTTTTCATTTCTTTCTCTCTTTTTTAAAAAATTTATTTATTATGTATAGTATTCTGTCTGCATGTGTCCCTGAAGGCCAGAAGAGGGCACCAGATCTTATTACAGAAGGTTGTGAGTCACTTTGTGGTTGTTGGGAATTGAACTCAGGACCTCTGGAAGACCAGCAGGTGCTCTTAACTACTGAGCCATTTCTTCAGCCCTCTTTTTTTCTTTTAATGCTGGTCTTTTTATTTTGAGTGTATAAGTGTTTGCCTTATTGTATAGAGGTTAATCACATAGGTGTCTGAGGAGATCACAAGAGGGTGTGAAATCCTTCCAAATTGGAGCTATTTCCAGTTGAAAGCCCCAGAGTGGGTGCTGAGAGCTGAACCTGGGTCCTCTGCCAGCATAAGAGACAAAGTTACATTTTAAGTTTTAATTACTATGACGTAGATATATGAAACAAAAATGCCTGTACTCTGTAAGCTCCTTGCCCAAGGACAGATAGTTCCTGAAATGTTGGAGGTTTTTGTTTCTGGAGATAACAAGCCACATGTTTTCACTCCTGAACAAGTCTGTTTGACCAACCTGCATTGGGTGTGCTTGTTCATACGTGGGCAGTAGGTTTCACAGGCAGGAAATATGTCAGGAGGTATGCTTGCTCCTCATTGGATGTAGGCTGGAGGTAAGTCAGGATGTACGTTTGTCTTTGATTGGACTTGATGGAAAATATTTAAGCTACTGTAAACCATAACTAAAGGCCATTTCCTGGGAACCCACATGGACCTGGCCAGAGTCCATCCACCTGACCAGTATTTAATTAAAACTTGCTTCAAATTTGGCTTCTAATTGTGGTCGATTGGTGGGATTAGTAAGACCTCCCTCTTTTGTTCCTTCTAAAAATTTTGTAGATGGTGGTAGGTATAAGGAGCCAGGTAAAAATCAGTAGGGAATGAGAGAGTGAAGTGGAGACATGTCTCATGAAAGACTGCGCAGAAATTTCTGAAGTAGTACAGATAATGGCTACTTCTTTTCCTCTGAAATGAAAGCAAATTGGTTTTGTAATCTCAGCATTTGGGAGGCAAAAGTCAAAAGGCCAGGCTAAGTTCAGAAAACACAAACAGACAAACAACAATAACAACAACAACAACAAAAAAACCCAAATCAAAACCCAAAAAATTCTGATTTTTCCCAGAGTCTGGGTAATGTTGTGTATCATCATGTCAGTATGACCCAAGCTAGTGTTATTTGGGAAGAGCCTTAGTAGAGAAAATGCCTTCATCAGATGAGGCTGTAGGCAAATGTGAAGACATTTTCACATTTAATTAATGACTGATATGAGGGTCCAGCCCACTGAGGATGGTACTACTTCTGGGCAGGTGGTTCTGAGTTGTATAAGAGAGGCTGAGGTTGGAGAGATGGCTCAGCAGTTAAGAACACTGGCTGTTTTGCTGCTCTTCCGAGAGAACTTGGGTTTTACTCTTAACACTCATATGGCCATGACTGTATGTTACTGATATGTTACTGACTGTAACATTAGTTCTAGAGGGTTGAATGCCACCTGTGGTCGCTGCTGGCATTGCATGCAGATGGTGCCCAGGCATAAAAGTAAGCACAATACCCTTACACACACACACACACACACACACACACACACACACACACATATATAGAGAGCACTTTGAAGATCAAGCAAGCCAGGAAGCAGTGTTTCTGCTTTAACTTATGATGAACTGTGATCAGGATGTATGGCTTTCTATCATCAAATGAATGACCACCCTAATTGCCATTATAGAACTTTCATACAGGAACTGATTGAGGCAGATGCAGAAATCCATAGCTAAACACTAAATCTCTTACATGAGCAAAGGGACCAGGATCTTGATGGGGAGAGTCTCGCAGACTAAAATGACAGCTGACAAACCTTCATGGAATGGATCTAAACCTTCTGAATGTAGATGACAGTCAAACGATGTGGGCAGTGTGTGGAGCCTCTTGCACTCAGATCACAGTTTATTCCTGGTGCTGACTTCTGGGAGCCCAAGCCTACTGGGGAAACACATTTCTCAGTCTTGATATTTGGGGGAGGGACTGGTTCTACTTCAACTGGATAATCTCAGACTGAATTGACTCACCTTGGGATTCCTTGACCTCTATGAGGAATGAATGGGGGGCTGGGGTTGGGGAGAGGCTGAGGAAGGAGGGGGAGGATGGGAGGGAGGGGAGCAGTTGTGGGTGTGGGAAATTGTAGATGTAGCTTAGCAACATAATCTAGACCCAAAGGGAAAAAAAAAAAAATAAAAAGGTGCATTTTTACAGAGTATGTAAGAAAATTTCGTAAAATAAAACATTTGCACAAAGTAAACATAAAGTCAGTTTCAAAGTTGTTGGGAAAAAAATACAGTCATGGGCAAGAATTTTTTGAACAGAACTTAATAGCACATAAAATAAACATTTTGGATATCTGATAGATGGGCTGCATTAAAAAAAAAAAAAAAAAAAAAAAGCTTCTTTAGGTCCAAAGAAACAATCAACACCAGGAAAACAAGTGTTGCTTGAGCTAATAAAATAATAGAGTTCTCAAAAGTAGTTTGTTTTGCCCTATTCTGTTCGTTTCCCTTCTCTTCCTTTTCCTCCTCCTCCGCCTGCCTGTTTGTTTGCTAATGAGAAAAAGAATGGGTTTGGACTTGAGAAGGTGGGGAGGTTCTGAGAGGATTGGGGTAGATATTGTATGAGAGAATATCTGTTTTCAAAAAAAGCAGAAATACAAATGGTCAGTAAGTATTTAAAAAAATAACATCCTTGGCCAGTAGAGGGATGCAACTTAAAAACTGCTTTGGATTTCCATCTTATTCCAGTGTGAATGGTTATCAAGAAAACAAATGGTGGGCTGGAGAGATGGCTCAGCTAGGTTAAAAGCACTGACTGTTCTTCCGGAACATCTGAGTTCGATTCCCAGCATCCACATGGCAGCTAACGACTGTCTGTAATTCCAAGATCTGACACCCTTACACAGTTATACATGCAGGCAAAACACCAATGCACATAAAATAAAAATAAAGAAAGAAAACAAATGGTAGTAAGGGTGTGGGGAGACGAACCTTTATCACTGATGGTGGGACTGTAACTGTACAAATTATGGAAGGTCACTCAAAATGCTAAATAGCTATAGCACTCTCAAGTACATATGTTAAGAAGTCCAGGTTGACATGCACACCCATGCTGATTGCTGCTCTACCCAGATACAAAATGGAACCAGTCTAGATACTCATGAACACATGAATGGAGGAAAAAACTTTGGTCCATATACAAAAGCGGATTTTTTGCAGTAGTAAGGAAAATAATGAAGTCGTGGCAGGTGCAGGAAAATGAAATGCTAATGGAGATCCTGTTAAAGCAAAACAAAACAAAACAAAAATCCCCAAACAACCCCCCCAGGATACCTTATTCTCATATGCAGAATATGAATGTTTATGTATATAAATATATAACTATAAATATGTATGTAAAGGGGACCATGAGAAGGGGCAAAAGATCTGTAAGGAGATGGAAAGGGTAGTAGGGTTAATGTGACATGACTGTAGAAGAGGATGATCTGGGGAACAAAAAGGAACTGATGCATGGGAAGAGCAGTGGTAAGAACCAGGTAAGAACACAGCACTAAAGGAAATACAGGTTTGCAATGCCACAATGGAAGCCGTCACTGTTATCAACTAAAAGCATTTCAATACTAGTGTAGACCAAGTACAGAATCAGTCAGCACTGTACCTGGTCATAAATGGGATTTCAGCCCTAGCTCTGGATATGTAGAAAGCTTAAAAAACAAGTTGTTAGGAGCACAAGGCAGGTGAGCATTGAACTAAACTGGTTGAACCCTTCATGCACATTAACTACCAGGTCTAAGGGCCATGCTCACTCCCTGCCAGGGTTCAGCTGGTCCTTATTTTTCAGAGGACTTGTGTTTCCCTCTGCTCTGCCTCTACTTATATCCCAGTCTAAGGGAATTTGCATGAACTGAGCATAACCCTTCCTCTGTGGTCACCCTGAGGCCGCACCATTTGCTAGCTATCTGTCTCTGCTCAAATCCATGTCTATATTGCCTAAACAAAGGCACATGTATTGCTTCCAGGTCTAGCTGGTGTCTGCCTGTGTCTTTCTGTTTTTCTCTCTCAACAGTGTCTCACTACATAGTCCTTGGCTGGACTGGAACTCATTTGCAGACTAGTCTTATAGAGATCTGTCTACCTGGGCATCCTAGGATTAAAGGCATGCGCCAGCCCCCATGCCTTGCTGTCTGTGTTCTCTGAAGAGGCTAGAGGGAGGTGATCTCAGTAGGCTGGCCTCAATTCCTGAGCTGAAGAGAATTTTTCTGCCATGGCTTCCTGAATAGCTCTGTCTGCAGCACATCATCTTAGGTCCCCACTATGGAGATGCAGAGTAGTAAAAGAGTTTGTAACTTCACCTCACAACCTAAATTAAACCCCAAAGAGACAGTGCTTAACAGAAAAACTGTGGTGATATATTTTATACTTAATAAAATCAGCCTGGAATGTCAGTCAAGCCATGAGGGTCAGAGAGTGGTGACTCATATTTAAGCCAGTCACTCAGGAGACAGAGATCTGTCTGTATTTCTGTGAGTTCAAGGCCTAACAACCAAACAGTAGTAGCTCACACCTTTAATCCTAACATAAAAGGATTATGATGCAGAGTTAAACCCCAGAAGTGAAACAACTGGGTGGAGAAGATATTTAAGGTAGGTAGTAGGCAGACATTCAGGTATTCTGTAGAAGCGATGGGCCAGGCTGAGGACTCCTGAAGATAGCTTTTATCCTGTTCAGTCTGAGAAGTCGGCGGGGTGAGAATTGACTGTGGTCTGTTTCCTCTCTCTAATATTCCAGCTTTCCCCCAATATCTGGCTCTGGGTTTTCATTATATACTAACTAGAGTTTGTGCGATAAAAAAGAATAGTCATAAGAATATAATATACAGTTAAATGCATTTAATAGAAATATCAATCATTATAGTTTCTTATTGCTGGTCACAAAAAACATATACATCTTTTGTAATCAAAGTAATTTTTACCATGCAAAAGGCATTTTTATTATATTCAAGTGAACAGACTAGATTTCAAAACGTTTATACAGACTTCAAAAGGCATAGTAGGCCCAAAGAAAAGTGAAATTTATTTAAATATTACTAAAATTACATTGATGCCACTTGGCATACTCATATTCACAGTTTATGAAGTTAAAAAAACTCAACTTCTCAAGTCAGCTCTGAGATAGATGCATTTAATCAATACATTCACTAGTTAGGTCTGTTCTAACACAAGAAGAGCAAACACTGGGAGAGAGCTAGCTGTAAGAGAACAAAACTCAACATGTCAGCAGCAAACTTCAGTTAAACCAGGTTGGAAACCAATATTCATAGTGACTGAAGTATAGTTGGGTTTCTAGCTGAGACTGAAATTAGAGAATAAATCGTAAGCTTAATAACTTCAGAGAGCAATATGTGGTTATTTATTAACAAATTACATATTAAAATATAATCCCCAGATTTGATTTAAGAGCACAATTTTAATCTAATCAATAGACTATTTCCAGAGACATAAAGGCAAATAACACTCCCCCAGCTAGGCTTATTCACCTTCTGGGGTCATGCTTAGGGACCAAGACTACCCCAACAATACTGGAAGCACCAGGTTCATGTGTAGGTTTAATGCTGAGTAAGAGAGTCACTGTTCTGAGATGCAGGGAATTCTCAAAACAGACTCATGGCTTATGAGGAGTGGAAGCACACTGAGAGCCTGGAGACACCATGGAAACACATCAGCCCAGGTGGGACCTGTCTATCCAATGTCAGCATCACATCATCAGTACTAGGGGAAGTTTTGAAATAACAAATGGGGGTGTGTGTGTTTTAAAGCAATTGACGAAACTGCAATTTAACTTAGTCTCATAATTAACTGTAGTATATTTACTTCATAATCCCTTAATAAACATATCTACCTTACCAAGAAAGCATTTTTGTAATCTTGAAACATTATTTTAAAAGCTTAAATTCCCCAGTTGGAATGGTACCAAAATTCAGTTCAATTTCAAAATTCACAGTACTACTTAGAAATGGATCCTAGGGATCCAGAGTGTGGGAATGAACTGTTTTCTCTGTGCATGGGAGATCACAGACAAGGTGCAGAGTTAGAGGGCTGTGATGATTGGTACCATTACTTCAAGCTGTTGTCCTTTTACTACAAGTTGAGATTCTAAATACATCTGCTATACATATATACAATCATCATAGGATATGAACAGATACACACACTTCCTGATCAAATGATAATAACGATTTTTTTCCCAAATAAATTCTGTTGAATTAATGAAGAATTTTCTTTCCATCAATCTATCGAAGTCCAGACCAACTATGCAGATAGGATGCCCATCCAGAGGAACGAGAAGCACTTTCTTCCTCACCTTTGAAAAATTAAAAAAAAAAAAAAAAAATTAAACTTTATCAACGTAAAGTCTAAATATGGAATCACTATACAATAAGAAAATGTCGGGGCTGGAGAGATGGCTCAGCAGTTAAGAGCACCTTCTGCTCTTCCAGAGGACCCGGGTTCGATTCCCAGCACCCACATGGCAGCTAACAACTGTCTGTAGTTCCAGTTCCAGGCAAAACACCAAGGCAAATAAATAAATAAATTAAAAAAAAAAAAAGAAAGAAAATGTCTATTTCACTAGTTATAGGAACTGTAAAAGACACATTATCATTGTTTTATGAGTATGAGTATTTCATTTGCATATGGTATTTTTAAAATTTATTTTTACTTTTAACTTATGTGCATTAGTGCTTTGCCTGTGTGTATGTCTGCATAAGGGTGTTGGATACATTGGAACTTGAATTACAGACAGTTGTGAGCTTCCATGTGGATGCTGGGAATTGAACTCAGGTTCTCTGGAAGAACAGCTGGTGCTCTTAACTGCTTAGCCACCTCTCCAGCCCCAATAAATGATATATTCTTAAACTGAGGTGTTTTTTTTTTTTTTTTTTTGTTGCTGTTTGAGATAGGGTCTGGCTACATAGCCCTTGTGGTTTGGTATTCACACTGTAGCCCAGGGTAAACTTGCACTTTTGATATGGCACTCCTTCAGTCTTTTGAATAGTGGGGTTATAGGTAAATGGCTCCATGCCTGACTTCATTTAGGTACTGTTAATTGTAGCCATGTCAGTCTGCACTATAGGAAACAGAAATAAAAGTTTTGTAAGTACTGAGAACATTTCTTCATTAAGAAGACATGCTTCCTGCCAAACATTAACCCTGAATCTCATTAGTCCTGGATCCAGGTCTCCTGAGGCACAGCCCCAGACCACAGCACCAGCTTTCTAAAACTGTAAAATCTTGGGAGAGAGCCAGAAGGTAAATCTTACTAAGTACATCAAGTAATAGAATTCCAAGGTCATTCTTTGTTTTTTAAAATTAATAATTTATTTTATGTAGATAGGCGCTCTATCTGCATGTATACCTTTATGCCAGAAGAGGGCACCAGATCTCATTATAAATGGTTGTGAGCCACCATATGGTTGCTGGGAATTATACCCAGGACCTCTGGAAGAACAGCCAGTGCTCTTAACCTCTGAGCCATCTCTCCAGCCTCCTCAAGGGCCATTCTAGATTTATTAGTTTATTTAGAATATATAAGGGATGGAGGAACATGTTAAAGAGTATTAAGATGAGAACATCATTCACAAGTTCGTATCTACATATTCTGGGTTTAGTATTGCAATGCCATAACAGTAAGTACACAGTATACCTGTGAGGTACTCATTTTGCCCAGACGTAATCAGAAAACTGACTTCCTGTATGTGTGCAACATTGAATAAGTGCAATACTCCTATAAACATCAAGTTCAAATGTTGGACTGGTAGGGAACAAATGACCAGTTTCTTCAATTCATGTGGTATATTAAGTTAAAAACAGGACTTATTATAACTAGAAGGAAATAAAATCAAACAAACAAACTCAAACAACTAAACCTCACAACCCTTCAGCTAAACCTGAAAAACTGCAACAAAACAAAGCTTGAAGAAGAATGCCCACTAAACAGAGGCTGATTTGTGATGACACAGGACAATAAACAGGAGCTGAGGACAGAAGGGGTCCAAGGAAATAGGAATGGTATGGGTGTTTACAAACCTCTAGTTCTGCTTCTGCTAGAAAAACTGTCCATGAGTGAAAACTCAGAGACTGATGACAGATAGCTACAAGGGACACTACTGCACTTTCTCTGTATGCTCAAGAAAGAAAACAATCGAGACTAATCCAAAAATAAAACCATGATTGTTAAAGTGTGAACACTACACTCCACTACACGGCAGTATTAGCTCTGTATGCACCTGAAAAGTAGACTGTTAGCCACAGACCAAGTGTTGAGTCACACGACCATTGTCCCTCTACTGTCTGGGAGTGGGAGTAGAGTAAGGGAGGTGAGCAAGGAGGAAAACATGTCCCCCCCACTAGAAACAAAACGTCCAATTCAACACCAGGATATAGATGTAATTTTCAGAGATAAAAGGTCAAACTAAGCATTATACTGCATTTTGCTGAGCATTGAACTTACTGATGTATTACACTGCTCAAACTAAGAAGAAAGCTTTTCAACTCTAGTTACACGTATGACAAAACTAATAAAAGTAAACAAAATTAAAATAGAAAAGGACTGCACACACATATTAATTCTTAAGCAAGACCCATGGTGAGTGGCTCGTGGCCCATACCTTGAGCAACTGTGGCAAGCTTTCCTTTTTCTTCAGGGCTAAGCTGCAGCATTGTGTCTATAACGGGAAGAAGCCTCTCTCTTTCACTACCGGGCTTCAGGAAAATGAACTGCAGTAAGACATTCTTCAAGTACTCCAGGTTAGCTACAGACTTTTCTCGCTCTTGATTTCTTTCCAGTCTTCTTATTTCACTTTTGAGAAGCTAGTGGGAGAGAAATTAGTTATCAGTGGGTTTGGGGAACTTTTGAATACAGTAAACTGAACACACACATTCTTCTCTTCTCCCTGAGCAATGCTCTACCTGAGAGGGGAGAAGAGGGTGACAACTATTAACAACTCCGAGGAGGAAGAAATAAGTGAACAGATGAAGTGCTTTAGTCTCACACCCAATGGGAACAGAAATCCCAGTCTCAGCAGCACAGGCATCACAGAATGCTGAACACTGGACTAGAGCCATAAGCTGGCACCACAAGTACATTGCCTCCTTCTACTGGGGACATGAGAGGAACATGAGCCGGGCCAGTCTGGAAGCAGGTGAAGAGGTAAACATCTGTAGCCTCCTCTGCTGATCCTTTCCCTGTCCTGCTTGCACAGCTAGGCTATTAGGACCTCCAGAGCAAACCGCACTTTACCAAGACAAGCTCAGTTCAGGAACGCTAAGGAGTACCAGACTAGGTCTTACCTTGTAGCTGCAGCTGACCTGGAACTCTGGAATTTGTTATGTAGACCAAGCTGGCCTTAAAATCAGAGAACTATCTGCTCTGACTCCCAAGTGCTGGGATTAAAGGTCTGTGCCTCTATGTCAGTTTTCCAAAGGTTCTCTAGTCATTTAAAGATTAAATCATATAATAAACATAAAGTGCAGGACTTGGATCATTATTCTTAGGGGGAAGAAAATAGCTAATTTGAGCAGTCTTAGCTGACGGTGGTGGTCCTACATGTTTGCAATCCCAGCTTTCAGGACGTAGAGTCAGGATGATCAGATATTCAAGGCCATTTTGGCTACATAACAAGTTCAAGGCCAGCCCAGGCTTTGTCCCAAGAAATAGGAGGAGGAGAGGAAGAGAGACAGGAAGAGAGGGAAACGTGGAAAGGGATTAAAAAAAAGCAAGAGAAGGAGGGGAAAGAGAATAGGGGAAGAAGGGAGTTCCTTGAATTATTGGTGCACCACTACTTATCCTTAGGACAAGGACACACTTGTGTTTTACTTAAGTATATGAGCAACAATGACTTGCCAATGTCCATCCAATTACTATATTTATGATTTCTTAAAAAAAGTAGGATTAAAAAATATTTGTTTAACAAATACAAAAGCAATAGTTCCCATCATGAAGAATCTAATATAAAGAATCTAGGTACTATGAATGCATATGAAATGTGAACTTGTAAAATGGGGCAATATATACAAAGGGTTAGAAAAGCAACTGCCACAGAGCATGTCAGGGTAGCCAGGTTCCGCTCACACCTTAATTTGCTCCATAAGAATGGCGTTGGTGGCCTCTGTCTCCCGAAGCAGGCCATTTAAGTGATCTGCACTCTTTGTGGTAGAAGTGAGCTTCTCAGCTAATTCTTCTTTGGTAAATTCAGCATGCCATAAAGAGGGCTCTGCAAGATGCTGTTCTAAAAATTAATTTTCACAATCAGAAATCACAGAGGCAAAATAAAATATTAAATATCTTACTTGTAACGTAAGTTTATTCTTAGTTATTCATCTACATGACATACTTCAGTTTCTAGTTGAATGTAGCACAAATAAGACCAAATTCAGTTGGCTCTATAAGCCCCTAATAACTTACGTTTTTTATATATATATATTTTTTGGTTTGATTTTTGGTGGTGGTGGGGAGTTTAATCCAGGGCCTCATATATGCTAGGGAACAATGTGAGGTAGGGCCTAGTGGAACAAAATTGGCTCACAGAAGGCATGCCTTTGAAAGGGATGCTGGAAGCCTGCTCATTCCTGTCCATTTCTTAGCTGTCATAAGGTACCCCACCATAATGTTCAGTCTTGCTGGCATCAAAATGCTAGGGCCAAGTGACCTGGGCTCAAACTGTATGCTAAAACAAATCTTTCTTCTGAATTTAACTTTCTCAAGGATTTTGTTACAGTGTCTGAATGGTGACTAATGCAATGTTGGATATAAATATGGTCCCAGAGCATTTCAAAGATGAAAATTCCCTTGAGTTATGAACAGTAATATTCATTACAGGTAAGAACAAAAAGTATGACCAAACTATATTATATTTCCTCAGCAAATTTAGTGATACTTCACTGCACTATAAGATATAAACTGAAACTGTTAATTTCTTGGAGGATGAGGCAACCATTCACTTTCTATAACAATACAGAACTTCTCATCATCCATTTCTGGCTCATGTTAAAGCCATGTTATGCTAGTGTTAAAGCTTTTAGATTTTAAAGAGATTGTTTCATACCCTATGGTCTTTTACTGGAAAAGCTCAAAAAACATTTAAAAACTAGAGTAGTATTTATCAAACAAGACAGCAAAGTTAAACCATTCACACAAAGCGACCTACCAAACTTGGTGTCAGGGGAACTAAGCAGCTGTTCTAAAGACGGGATGTGTGTGCCAGCCGAAGACACAGACTCACTGTCGGTTGTCTCCATCCCTTCTCCCTCCTCTCGGGCCACAGTGTGCATATCCAGAAGGGGGAGGTCTGGGTTCCTTCTTTCTCGAGGGTTTTTCAAAGGTTGGTGGGAAGAAGCAAGGCCTATTAAATATTTTAAAAGGGTAAATAAAATTGTAAAGACCAATGGATTTGACCCTAACCTAGATAGCCAGTTAAAGACAGCCTTGAACATGTGAACTGTTAAGGAAATTAAAGAAACAGCAAGTAAACAAATGGTGTGAAAGGATGCTAAGCAGTTACAGAGGTCTAGTTACTTTCCATTGAGCTATGCTAGTCATCCAAGAGAAACTATTCATCACTACTTGCTGTCTACGATGGACAGCTGGACAACACTCATTGTATATAACATGTCATACTTTCTACTGCTGCTGTGTGTTGTCAGTGTCCACCACTGTCCTGACACTGATCCCTTTGCTGGTGCTTAATGTTGCCTGCTCACACCTACAGTGTTCAGACGACAGAGTCCAGACCTCACCGTAGGGAACCAATGATGACAGCTCACAGAATTCTTGGGCCTGTAATCCTAACATTTGCTTTACATAGTGAGTCTCAGGCCAGCCAAGGCTACATGGTGTGATTTTGTCTCAAAAAAGGAAGAAAGAATTTCTTGGCTTATAGTGAATATTCACATACAACTGTGAAGCTCATATGACACTTCCAAACGCATTATGTGACTGACTCCCAACTCGATGAAAGGTCTCTTAGCTTAAGTCAGACTTTTTAAATTTTGAAATTCATTTGTTCAATACTATGAACTATCTCCCCAGTTCTTTTAAAGCTCAGTCAGTCTCTGGTTGCTTTTTTTTTTTTTTTTTTAACCAACTACTGATTCCTATATTACAATCCATTTTTCTTCAGCTGATCATTTCCTTTTAAACTCCTGATATTAGTTAAATTTTCCTAAAGTTAGTTTTTGATCATGTTAAGTGACTCGCACCTGCCAATGCTCCAGTAGCAACATTTTCCATGGGAAACAAATCACCACAAACATAGGATTAAAAGAAAAAATTAGCATCATGACTGACATTCTCTTGTTTCTTTCTGGAAGCAGAATAAAGGAGAGCACTGGGTGAGGCTGAATGACAGACAATTCTACCTCATTAAAATCTGAAGAAAAAGCCAAATGATGGTGCCCCAGTACTGGGAGGCTGCGGTAGGTAGATCTTTGTGAGTTTGAGGTAAGACTGAATTCCAGGACAGCCAGTATTACACAGAGAGACTCTGTCTCAGAGGGAAAAAAATCTGAAGGAAGAAGCTGCACTGGCAAAAGTCTGAACAGGTCCAGTGCTGCCTGGGGTAAGTCAGTCCATGGCTCTGCCCCAAAGCTTCTGGCCAAGAGCACATGCATTAGAGAACAAACTGGGTACCAAGTGGTAGATGTCAGAGTCAGGACTCATGCCATGAGACTGATAGGAATATGTGTAAGCCAAACCAAAAGAAAAAAAATACATCATTCAGAGGGTTACATAATTATGAAAATCAGTAGTCTAAGAAGTTGTATAGGCTGCTGTATTACTGATAAGGGTTCAAATGATTCAGATTTATTTCCAGTAAGCAAATCCATAATTCATTAATCACAGAATTGACATAGCTTGCTGCTCAGTAAATTTCTCCTTTTTTTGGGGGGTGGAGAGGGGATGTAGCCTTAGTTGTCCTCAAACTCTGTAGCCCAGGCTAGCGTTGAGCTCAGAGATCTGCCTGCCTCTGTCTCCTGAGTGCTGAGATTAAAGGCATGTGCAACCACATGGCTAAGTTTTACATATTTTAAACTAATTATTATTTTTTAATTGTTTGTATTTATGGATGTTTTTCATGTATGCCTAAGTATCATGTGCAGGCAGTACCCTCAGAGGCTAAAAGGGGCATTGGATTCCCTAGAACTGGAGCTATTGATAGATGTGAAAAACCATGTGGGTGCTGGGAATCAAACTCACATCCTCTGAAAGAACATCCGGTGCTCTTAACCATTGATTCATCTCTCTCTAGCCCAATATTTTACTTTCTTGTGAATTTCTGAGCAATATTTTTTGTTTTGTTTTTGGGGTTTCTTTGTGGCTTTGGAGCCTGTCCTGAAACTCACTCTGTAGTCCAGGCTGGCCTCAAAGTCACAGAGATTTGACTGCCTTTGCCCCCACCTCCCTCCCCAGCTCTGGGATTAAAGGTGTGCACTATTATCACCCACTGTGAACAATGTTCTTAAGACAGAAATATGTCAGAACATCCAATCCTCCCACAAACATACACACACTTCTTGTAGATGGCTCACTCTTGAGCTGGAAAAGCTGAGCTTCCACTTTGGAGAGCTGGTGCTGCAGGGTCTCCACTGTCTTTCTGTGCTCATCCTGTAAATGTCGAACCTGGTCTCGGAAGCTGTTACGGAGTGCTTCATTCTGGGATGTTAGCTGACACACTGTCTGGGAATGTTCAGATTTCATCATGGTGTTCTCGGATTGAATCGAACATAACCTAAATGTGAAAGTTTAGTTCATGAGAGCCTTGAACTGCCCATGCTGACCCAACCTCTGCTAGCTGGATTTTCCCAGGCAAGTCCTAGGTCATCTACAAAATGTACAAAGCAACTTCTCTTCCATCTCTGGGGGATACTGGCTATGTTATGGTATACATCACTAATCAGCTGTTATCTGTTCTAAATAATTTTCTGTGCTCCACAGAGACTGTCATGTGCCTCAACAAAAGGGAAGCTTGCTTCACAGTTCACTTAAAAACAGAGAATTTTTTTTTTTTTTTTTTTGGTATAAACTGATCATAGTTTTGGGCCTCAACTAGTAGAGTGCTTACCTAGCATGCAGGAAGTCCTGGGTTCAGTTCCCAGAAGCATATAAACTGGATATATTGTTACAAGCCTGTAATATTAGCACATGGGAGCAGGAAGAGAAAAAGCTTAAAGTTACCCTCATCTATGAAATGAGTAGATGAGACTAGACTGGGAAACAGAAAACCTGTTACACACTTAAACACACACACACAGACAGTTATTTTACTCCTTCATGTTATTTTATGTGGGCAGCTCATATAAACATAAGATTAGCCTATCTATTCTATGTTACCTTGAACATGTATAAAAGTATACTTTTCATAAAGAAAGACAAAGAAAATATCAAATTTTGAGTGAATTAGCATGCAGCACTTAGGCATCAGAATTTCTGGACACCTTGGAAAACAAACGCCTAGTTTCCAGACCACAGATTGTCTCTGTAGTAGTGGTCCTGGAATTAGTGCTCTCAGCAGCTCTCTGCAGAGTTTTACAGTCAGGCAGACATCAGCTAGCAGACCTACAATTTGGGAGCAACTATTTTTTATTGATTTAAGTTAATTCTTTTTATTATTATTGTGTATGAGTGAACAGGAATACCTTTCCTGACAGAAGCTTATTATTCTATCCCAGTTGGGGACAGAATTCCCTAATATAAACTGGGTATTCATATTAGCTAGGATCTGTAAGTTATACAGACATTAGCTGGTTGGCATAAGTAAAGAATAGGTACTTTAATGCTTTTTTTTTTCTTTAATGGAGATAAAGGAAAATGTTTTCTGCTTTTTTAATCTGACACTTTGGTTGGAAAACATTTCTATTAAAAAGCCTGATTATGAAGGCTGTAGGAGTTGGGATATATCAGATGAACAAAGAACTGTTAACTGTTCTAAAAAATGCTAAAGATAAAACAGTCTGAAGGAGAATCTTGACTGTAGGCAAGGCAAAATTACTCAGCCTCTGTAAGCTCCCAGTCCTTCCTGAAATTCCAGGGAGCAGCACAGTGTTCCAGGCTGCTTGCCTGGTACAGCAGCATCCTCTGCAGCTGGCAGTCTTACTTTTCCCGAAGTTCTGCCTCTTTGGTCACGGTCTCCTGTAGCATCCGGTTGTGTCTCTCCAGCAGGGTGTCATGCTCAGACTGCAGTGTCTGGAACTCTGAGACACTGATTTGTAAACTATTTTGGCTATCCTGCAACTTGATTTTCAGTTGGTCAATCAGCATTTCCAGGTGTTCCCTAAAACAGAAATACATAGTTTAACAACATTTATGAAAGAGGTGAATCTCATTTTGTGGCTTCAAATATATTTGTTGTTTCAGTGTCATACTCTTTGTTACTGTCGATGATTCTAAAAAAATATAATCACGAGAATTTTAAGACTAGAATTAAAATAATTTTTAAAGGATGATATACAGATTATAAACTATCAGGCATTACAGATTTTACAAAAATGTCTCTTGAGTTTATTATCTAACTAATTAATTTGTTCTTTGAGAGTCTTGCTAGTGTAGCTCTGGCTAGCCTGATACTTGCTATGGAACATAAACTGGCTTTGAATTTGTGGTAATCCTCCTGTCTCAGCTTCCTAAGTGCTGGGATCATAATGTGTGGGATTGTCTGAGTTTAAAAAATTTCATATTAAAATGAAATAGAACATCATGTGGTATCAGAATAGGCTATGTCAAATGTGATAGGATTATCATTAATTAAAAAACAAGTTCACACAGTCCTACGGTAGCTGTTTTGAGAATGGGATGTGAGCTCAAAAGAATAAGGAGTCACTTTAGAATTAGAATAAAATCTTGGAAATAATTAAAACCCACAATTCTTCCACAATGCATATGATATTAGTTTCTTAAAAGATGTATAAAAAATGGACATATCCTGGGGGAAGTGACATTCTCTAAGGTGACAAGTCTCACTCACAAGAAGCTCTAATAAAACAACTTATAAAAATAGGTTTAATAGAGTATAAACCATTGGAAGGAAATCCAAGTATTACATTTAAGTAGTATGAAGTCAAGACTCATGTATGCCCAATGGTTCTTACAAATGACGTGATATTTATTAAGTGTGTCAATACTTTATAATAGCAATGAGAAAATATCTCATCACACAGAAGACTACAGACCTGTATTTAATAGACTCCTAAACAAAAAGTGGCAGAAACATTAATATAAGCATGCAAACATTACAGCGCATTAATCCTGTTCCAACCCCCAAAAGCAGGTATAAAAACTATAAATAACTGCTTCTACTACAAAACCAAAACATACACACCAAGGTTGTTCTAATTCTCCCTCCTTCCCTCTTCTCTCTTTAAGACAGGGTCTTACTATGTAGCCTAAGCTGCCCTGGAACTCATTATGTAGACCAGCCTGGCTTTGAACTCTCAGACATCTGCCTGCCTCTGCCTCATACGTGCTGGAACTAAAAGGTGCGCTCCACCACATCTAGTCCATCTCTTGCTCCTGGTATATTTTTGAACAGTTTACAAAGTGAATCTGGATGCTAATTTTAAACTAGTATTAACGTACAATTAAAATAAAATGAAAGTGGTCATAAAGACCATAATGTAAATTTAATTTTAATGCCTAAATTTTTACTATGTCCAGGTCTTATTAAAACAAAAGTCTACAGCTCAGAAACCACTGAGGACTTCAATATCCTTTAGAGTCTACAATAGCCCTCCTTCTTGGTGTGTACCTTCCTAACTATGTAGAAAAATGGTGATGCCAAGAAATTCTCTGTTCACTGGTAATCATGCCTAAAATTCTAGTAAAGAGCAATAAAAATGAGACTTTTAACCAACTCGGGAACAACCTGTATTTGTGGAGAAACCTTAGACTTTACCTTTCTTGTTTAGCTCCCTCAGTTTCAGCCTGAGACACAGATTTATTTTTCTGTTGTTTTAGAACATTATGAACTCGGACTTTGTAGCTCTCAAATTCAGAGGTGACAGCAGCTTGTTCTGCCTATAACATTTAAAAGAGAGAGAAAATTGTCATTGTGACATGATCCTTCCATGTCCTTTCAGAGGCTAATGAAACAAAGTAAAAAATTCTGTTTGTGAAAATAAAGAAAATAGCTTATGTTCCCTGTACTGAAAAGTGAGTCTGCCGCTGGGCATGGTGGCTCCCTTCCTGCAATCTCAGCACACAGGAGGCTGAGACAGGAGGGCTGCTATAAATTCGAGGCCAGCCTGGTCTAGACTATAAGCCAGCTCAGTATAGGATATAGTATGAGTCCTGGTCTCATAAAACTAACAACAAAGAGAACCCCAAATACTAGACTTAACCAAAACAGAAACCTAGTCTTGTTAGCCAGACCCCTTCTAAAATCAGTAACTTCCTGTTTCCACCACAGCTGAATAGCTCATTACTCGGAAACTTATGACACTGTTTGTTTTTATTACTTTATAAATTATTTTTTTACCTATGACATGTTCCTTTTAAAAAGAAGATTTTTAAAGATTTATTTATTATGTAGTGTTCTGTCTGCATGTGTGCCTGCAGGACAGTAGAGGGCGCCAAATCTCATTGTGAGACACTATGTGGTTGCTGGGAATTGAAGAGAGGGACCTCTGGAAGTGTTCCTAACCCCTGAGTCATCTCTTCAGCCCATGTTCTTTTTTTGTAAATAGGAAAAATCGATTCTCAAACACATGATTCACTTGAACTTCACTTTCAATACACAGTGGTGAAAGTTAAATTGTGTGTGTCCGAAGTGATCTTTATAGACTTCCACACTCCTGTCATGATGATTTAGGGTAAGAGAGATAATTCTAGGGGGTGGGTGGGCAGGGCAAATGAAGGTGACTGGTGCCAGCAGCCAGCAGCTGGTAAAATGGTCGGTGACATTATCCTGTGTAGAGTTTGAAGATGCACAAGCGCATAGAGCATTTTACACAGTAGAGCTGCTACACCAGTTAAAACGAGGCTTTCCAGGCTGCACCTACTGTGTAACGTTTGCTTGGTTGACACATCTTTGGTCAATTTATGTACAAGTATGTGCACACATTCTGTAAGCATACAATTTAGACCTAAGGAGCTTTGTGATGAAATGAAACATCGAAACAAGGAAAATGATAGCACACAGTGGCTCAGTTGGGCACTGGTGCTCCTAGTGGTATATCAGCTGGTTCTTTTGCTCCCTTGTGTTCTTTGGATGTGTCATGGCATTTCTAGGCTTGAAAGTAAAATGATGCTAACTGGTGCTGGATAGAGGAGCCTTATTTTTTATTACGGCAGCTTGTTATTATGGTGATTTGGTTGAATACAATAAAGTACAGTAGTAACTGATTCCCCCTTCCTGGATGAGTGAGCAGATGATTAAACACTGATGTCAGCATCCTTGAGTATATTCAGATGAGCAACATTTGGCTTCTGCTTCTGTTTAAAATGATGCTGTATTTTGATTGTGGTCTGAAGCTTTGAAGCACCACTTGGCATCTCCTTCCTTGGAGGTCTCACTATTCAAACATAACAGTTTTGATAAAGTGTTGGTAAGGTGAGGTCTTGCTTGTCTCTACTAGGTCATCTTCATAAGAATCCAGTAGTTATAGGGTTTTGTGTTAGGGGTATTTTTTTTTTTCATTTTTTAATAACA